>SJYC01049328.1:0-57466 GCA_006408675.1 Madoqua kirkii
ATGATTATCTGGGTCATGAAGGTCTTTTTTGTACAGTTCTTCCGTGTATTCTGCCACTTCTTCTCAATATCTTCTGCTTCTGTTAGGTCCATACCATTTCTGTCCTTTATCGAGCCCATCTTTGCATGAAATGTTCCCTTGTGTCACTATTTTCTTGACGAGATCTTTAGTCTTTCCTATTCTATTGTTTTGCTCTATTTCTTTGCACTGATCACTGAGGAAGGCTTTCTTGTCTCTCCTTGCTATTCTTTGGAACTCTGCATTCAAATGGGTGTATCTTTCCTTTTCTCCTTTGCCTTTCACTTCTTTTTCACGGCTATATGTAAGGCCTCCTCTGACAGCCAATTTGCTTTTTGGCATTTATTTTTCTTGGGGATGGTTTTGATCTCAGTCTCTTGTACAATGCCATGAACCTCTGTCCATAGTTTTTCAGGCACTCTGTCTATCAGATCTAAACCCTTGAATCTATTTTTCACTTCTACTGTATAATCAAAAGGAATTTTATTTAGGTCATACCTGAATGGTCTAGTGGTTTTCCCTACTTTCTTCAATTTAAGTCTGAATTTTGCAATAAGGAGTTCATGATCTGAGCCCTTTTGTTATGTAACCTAATTTTCAAAGGTGTTAGTGATTAGGATGTGGACATCTTTGGGGGATCATTATTTCATCTACCTTAATACTAGTTAACTTATAAGAGTTCTTCTTATTCTATCAAGGATTCTAAATTTTGTAAGTACTCTGTGAGGTATATTAGTGCAAAAAGATAGTATGTAAGTACTGAATAATGCATAAGAATTTCAACTACAGAAGTTATTATAAGTTTTTATGTCTTGCTAAATTCACAGAACTCTTTTTTCCATTGGATACATTAAAACATAAAAAATCACAGTGATTACTTTCTACTAGTAGTTCAGAATGTATCCTAATTATCATATTTTAACATTTTACTCTCAAAGATCTACTTAAAATTAAAAATTAAGAGGCCTTTTCTATGTTAGCCAGTCAATGAGAATATTATCATGATGGTTCGGTAAGTACTTGAGAATTAAAATTTGGTAAAATGTTTTAAATTAAGTTCTTTCTACTCATTTGCAATTTGCTTTGTTTTTTTAATGCAGTGGGAAAATGCAAATGTTTCTCAAAGGAGTTTTCATATTCGTAAAATATTCTCAAATCCCATGGGGTTTATCATCAACATTAAACTTGCCTTATTATTTTTCAGGTCAGTGTAACCAAAGAAGGAACTTTGAAAATAACACCATGCTCTGGGGTGCGGCGGCAAGTGTTAGTTTCATTACTTTTATTAAATCATATGCTACTATAAAAGCAATACGTTTTTAAAAAAATAAGACAAAATAACTATAGCTTTCAATTTCCCAGTAATGAATATATCCTTGAAAGTAATTACTGCAGTCCCCAAACAGAGAGAATGGTTTAAAATGATAATGTGAAATAATTTTACTTTCATGATCCTGTATTGCTCTTTTAGCATTAACATTTTGGTTTAAATTCTTGAATACGATTCATTTGCTATGCTTGTTTTGTAGATGTTCTTTTCCCTGGAGGATTTTTCAGAATATTGCATCAGCTTGTGTTTTCCAGGTTCTCATTTCTGAATTTGTAAAGATGCTCCCAAAGAGATTATAGCTAAGTAAGACTTCATTATTTATATATGCTTTGTTTGAATATGAACCCTAGGATTTGAATCTATCATCAGCTCTTTTCTGACCCCAATTACTAAGATAGTTCAATATTTTCCACACTCATCATTGTAACTGAAGGAGAAATATTATTTTTTAAAACAGCACACCTAACATCAGAGATGCAACTGGTTTAATCTTCATTGAAACTGTAATTAAAATATAATATATGTATATCCATTGTATTATTTCCATTTGTTTAAAATAGTTGAGGAGTATTTTGGTACTTAATGTTCTAGCACAAATGAATTACTCTCCTACAGATGTTCCATAGACAATAAATTTTCTACATAGAGACGTCTGTGTCTACAGTCTTCAAACTGCTGATGATAATAGTAAAACAGCATATAATAGAGGCAAAACTGCCTTCTTCACCTCTGGAAACACCACTATTTAATTAAAATGTTACAAATTTTCTAACTACCTATGTTTTCTTAACGGAGTTACCATGTGTTTAGAGAATGACTGGGGCTTTATGAATTAAC
Source organism: Madoqua kirkii (assembly GCA_006408675.1). Taxonomy (NCBI): domain Eukaryota; kingdom Metazoa; phylum Chordata; class Mammalia; order Artiodactyla; family Bovidae; genus Madoqua; species Madoqua kirkii. The sequence goes on from SJYC01049328.1 coordinate 2,186, forward strand.
TGAGAAGATGTCTTTAAAAGATAGATGTTAAAATTTTTATTTGCATTGTAACCTGCATTATAATATTCTAGATTTGTTCTATTAAAAAAAGTAGGGTGTGTGTGTGTGTATGTGTTAACTATGGTTTGGGTCTAGGGGCAACATTCAGAAGTTCACATAAACACAGATTTTTCAAATTGTGAGTTAGAAAGTAGTAGTGACATATTAAAATTATATTTAAAACACAGTTTTGTGGTGAAAATTTTAAAACATGGAAAACCTTTCATAGTTTCTCTGTATTGATGCTATGACTTCTGGCCAATTCGTATGGAATGAAGAGAGATATTATGAGCCAGATTTTAGGAAGAAACTTATTTCATCCCCAGAGTCTTACAACTAATTAAAGTTTATGTTACAACTCCCCTTTTATTCTGATTATAACAGAAATTTTGTCTCACTGCAACCGAAATTGCTGCAACAGCTTTTCTTCACATTTGTAAGTAAGGATATCCTTGGGATTGAGTCACTTTTGGGGTCTAGGGAGTGTCAGATGATCTTACTGTTTGCTGCCACAAACACAAGAATTCTGAAGGAGGACCTGTTTGATTTTTCTGAACCAGATTTCTTGTAGGTTATCCATCTGAATTGGGAAAGTGGAGGTGGAGTTTTCTGGGGAGGTGGGAGAGGGGACTTTGAGAGGCAAATAGACGTTCCCAAGTATTGTGCAGTCGCTCAGTCGTGTCTGACTCTTTAGGACCCGTGAATTGCAGCATGTCAGGCTTCCCTGTCTTTCCAATGAATATTTAAGGTTGATTTCCTTTAGGTTTGATCTTGCTGTCCAAGGGACTTCCAAGAGTCTTCTCCAGCACCACAGTTGGAAAAGTGTCAATTCTTCGGTGCTCAGCCTTTTTTATGGTCCAGTTTTCAAATCTGTACATGATTACCTGACAGTTATCTGTCATAGGGACACATCTGTGTGTGAGAAGCCAGGTCCATGTATGTATGAGACGTCAAAAAGTTATTCTCTCAGATGCAACCCAAAGCTAGAGGTGTTCAGTAAGAAAAAAGTCAGATTGGGATCAGGAAATATTATTTTCTTTTCCCCCCAAAAGTTTAGTTGTGGGTATTCTCATACGAAAGCCACAATGGGTAATAAAGGTTTCCAGCCTAGTTCTGAGACCACAAGAAGACAATAGCTAAGGACACTGAACAATAGGTCATTTCAATAATTCTCAACCCTTGTCATAGCCTGGCAATGCAGAGTGACATTAAGAAGTGTGATTGAGAAGCTGGAGGGCATAAAAATAACTAGAGCCTCTCTGGTGGGGGAACCATCTCTTTATTGCCCAGATTAATTAGGTCAGCTTTTCACTGCATGCCAAATTCTTTAATGTATTTATCACAACTACACCAACTCTCATTACGATCAGATAATTATGTGTCTAATTTTTGGTTGAAATGTCTTACTTTTTCATTATGTAGTAGACTTCTTGAGGGCAGATGGCATGACTGTCTTACAGCTACAAATCCAATGACAGGTACATGTGTGGTCATCAACAAGTATATATACTATTGTGTGGTAGTTAATACATCCTTGTTGAATGAACTGATGGTAGTAAATTGGGTGAGAGCAAAAAATGTCTTGCAGCTTCTTCAAGCTGTATATTCATGAAATGAAATTTAACTTAGCTTCTGCCTTTTGTCCTTCCAATCTGTTTCTCTTCTTGTATTCATTAATATGGCTAATGGTGTTATCACTTATCTGATCTCCCAAATTAGAAAGCTCAGAGCCATTCTGCATTCCTCTCTCTTACCCAATCTATATGTAATTGACTTTCAATATTTTTTCAGTTTGCTTTAGACTGTCTCCAGATTCTGATTCTTCTACCTTTGTAGGGCCATTATCTTAATGTAGGCTTTTATTTTCTATTATCTGAAATACTGCACCAGCCACCTAATGAACTCTGAGCCACTAATTTCTACCTATTTCAATCTTTACAATGCTACTGAGGGCTGTCTTCCAAACCACTGGTGTATGAATATCTTGCTACTTATAATTTCTTCATTGGCTCTTTATTAACCTAAAAAATAGCCTTATATCATGTAAAGAGTGGCCCTCAAGGAGAGTAATACTGCTCCATAGGGATATTTGCAAATTTGTGAGTATAATCCTCATGAGAATTGGTAGTACTACTGGCCTTCACTGGGCAGGGACCAGGGAGGCTAGATGTTCTCCAATGTATGGACAGTCTTCCTTAATAAAAAATTATTTCATATTCTGCACATCTTTTAAATGTCCCCCCCCCCCCAAATTCATGTAAGTGGGAAACTTGTATAAGCATTTAAACAGATGTTTTATAGGAATGGAAGCATTGTGTAAATTCAGGGAAGTATCAGTTTTGATCAAAACTTTACTAAAGTTGTTTGCCATTTTTGAGACTCATAACACTAATGGTGGATGCTGCTTGGGTATCTGAGCTTCCAGGTACATCTTCATTTGTGGCTGTCACATTTATGGTGAGCCTATATATCGATGTAAACATCTGACTACTTCATGTTTTCCAGTGAAGTTGTACCCAAGCATTGACATATTGAAATACATGTTATTTTATTTTGTTACCTTTATTTCTCTTATATATAACATTAAATATCATATGGATTTTTAAACCATGTGTCAGTCAGTTTTATCATCCTTGAATTTCATTTCAGAAGAGTAACAAGGACAAGGACATCCGTTGGATCATAGAAAAAGCCAGAGACTTCTAGAAAAACATCTACTTCTGCTTTATTGACTATGCCAAAGCCTTTGACTGTGTGGATCACAACAAACTATGGAAAATTTTTAAAGAGATGGGAATGCCAGACCATCTGACCTGCCTCCTGAGAAATCTGCATGCAGGTGAAGAAGCAAGTTAGAACAGGACACGCAACAACAGACTGGTTGCACATTGGGAAAGGAGTATGTCAAGTATGTCACCCTGTTTATTTAACTTCTATGCAGATACATCATGCGAAATGCCAGACTAAATGAAGCACAAGCTGGAATCAAGATTGCTGGGAGAAATATCAATAACCTCAGATATGCAGATGACACCACCCTTATGGCAGAAAGAGAATAACTAAAAAGCCTCTTGATGAAAGTGGAAGAGGAGAGTGAAAAAGCTGGCTTAAAACTCAACATTCAGAAAACTAAGATCATGGCATCCGGTCCTATCACTTCATGGCAAATAGATGGGGAAAAAATGGAAACAATGACAGACTTTATTTTCTTGGGCTCCAAAATCACCACAGATGGTGACTGCATGACTGTAGCCATGAAATTAAAAGACACTTACTCCTTAGAAGGAAAGTTATGACCAACTAGGCAGCATATTAAAAAGCAGAGACATTATTTTGCCAACAAACGTCCATCTAGTCAAAGCTATGGTTTTTCCAGTAGTGGTATATGGATGTGAGAGTTGGACCATAAAGAAAGTTGAGCACTGAAGAATTGATGCTTTTGAACTGTGGTGTTGGAGAAGACTCTTGAGAGTCCCTTGGACTGCAAGGAGATCAAACCAGTCAATCCTAAAGGAAATCAGTCCTGAATGTTCAATGGAAGGACTGATGCTGAAGCTGAAGTTCCAACACTTTGGCCACCTAAAGTGAAGAACTGACTCATTGAAGAAGACCCTGATGCTGGGAAAGACTGAAGGCTGGGGGAGAAGGAGACAACAGAGGATGAGATGGTTGGATGGCGTCACTGACTCGATGGACATGAGTTTGAGTAAGCTCCGGGAGTTGGTGATGGACAGGGAAGCCTGGCTTGCTGCAGTCCAAGAGTTGGATACAACTGAGCGACTGAACCGAACAAGGATGAATATTCATCATGAGAATTATATGGCTTAAAACTACATATGAAGATGACATATCAGATGTATTAAAAGTATATTCAAATGATCAAAGAAAAGGAAATTTCTTTATTTTTTTCTAGGGCTGATCTGTTAGGTTCTTAGTTACACTGTAGTAGATAGAAGAAAGTGAAAAATTTAATCTAAACCTGTAAATGTAATCCAGTAAAATAATTTTAAACATCCACTTGGATGACTGTATAGTTTTTTATAGGATGCTCAGTATGTCTCAGATTTCTTCTCCTTTCACTGTTACTCTCTAAGAGTCTCTGCACTGTGAAGAGAGGGTGGTAAAGGATTTTGTGGTGGTGAGGAGAGCAGTCTTTGCTCTATGTCTATGGCCTCATCCTTCCTGTCAGTTTAAATACCATCTATATGCTGCAGATGATCTGTTGACTGACCTTCCATCTCCAGTCCTGAATTGTGCTGCTCCAGAATCATATTTCCATCTCTCAACTTGGTATTTCCACTTGGATGCCTAACTGGCATCTCAAACTCAGCACTGCCAAAACAAGACTCTTGATTCTACCTCTCCCCAAATTCACTCATCTCCTACCAACTTTCCCATGTCAGTAATGGCTACTGTACCCCAATAGCTCAAACCAACAGCCCCTGTTCCTACTTGCCTCACATTTCAATCCGATCCATCAGCAAGACCTATTAACTGTACTTTCAAATATGTGCTCTTTCTGCTGTTATAACTCAGTTTCTCTAGCCTCCCTGTTTTGTCCCTTACAGTCAGTCCTGCCCACAGCATCCTGAATTGTCTTTCTAAGGGGTAAACCAGATTATGTCACTTCCCTTCATGGCTTCCCACTGGAATCAGAATAAATCCAAGCTCTCTACCAAAGACTACAAGGCCCTACCTATGTCTTCTCCTCTGCTTCCCCCTCTGACCTCCTCTCTTGCCACTGTCCTCCTCCTTCACGGTCCTACAGCCACTTCAGACCTTCCCCCAGATCTGCATGTATAGCCTCCTTCTCACAATTCATAGCTCGAGTCAAATATCACTTCCTCAGAAAGGTTTGCCTGTCTTGTTCGTTTCTGTTTCCTCACATCAAAACATCTAGCTACTCAGAAAAACAGGTTAGTCAGACAGCTGGCTTATTTCTGCTGTGACAAGTCTGGATGAGTATTCACCGTGGACTAGTGAGCACTGAGGTGCAACTGTGGGGGTGATGTGGTGGCATCCAGTACTGTAGCCTGGTCATTTGCCCAGGGCCTTTGGGTACTCTCACAGCTTTCTTTCTGTGATCCCAGGCTATGCTGGCCTACTGGCACTCTCGGCACTTTCAGACTTCCTCTATAAAGCATTTAGGAACTTCTGGGGACATGGCAGGACACATATAGGCCATGAGCAGCCAGGAGATGTGCCTCAAGTTTTATGTGGCCATTATATACCCCTACTTACACATTCCCATGCCATGTTGGACATTGTACTGAGGGAAAGGTAGGGCTCTCCCAGGCCAGGGGCCTCCCCAACACTGCTTGTAATGAGTCCCAAGATCCAAAGTCCTTGGTCTTAATAATTTCTGTTTCAATATTTCTGAATGCCATTTTGTTACATGAAGGCCATGAAAAGATACTCAACATTGCTAATGATTACAGAAATGCAAATCAAAACCAGAATGAGGTATCATCTCACACGAGCTAGAACAGCCATCATCAGAATGTCTATGAAAAATAAATGATGGACAGGATGTGGAAAAAGGGAATGCTCCTACACTTCTGGCGGGAATGTAAATTGGTATAGCCACCATGGAGAACTGCATGGAGGTTCCTTAAAAAACTAAAAATAGAGCTACCATATTACCTAGAAATTCCACTCCTGGGCATATACATGTCAGTTCAGTTCAGTCGCTCAGTCATGTCTGACTCTTTGTGACCCCAAGATACATGTACCCCAATGTTTATTGCCGCACTGTTTACAGTAGCCAAGACATGGAAGCAACCTAAATGTCCATTGTCAGAGGAATGGATAAAGATGTGGTACATGTTCACAATGAAATATTACTCAGCCATAAAAGAATGAAATAATGCCATTTGCAGCAACATGGATGGATCTAGACATTTTCATACTAAGTGAAGTAAGTCAAACAGAAAAAGACAAATTTATGAATATCACTTACATGTGGAATCTAAAAAAAATGGATACAAATAAACTTATTGACAAAACAGGAACAGACTCACAGTTTTTGAAAACCAATTTATGGTTACCAAAGGAGAAATGTGGGGTAAATTAAGAATTGGGGGTTAACATATACACACTACTATATATAAGATAGATAATCAACAAGGACCTACTGTGTAGCACAGGGAACGCTATTCGATATTCTGTAATAATCTGTATGGGAAAAAAATCTGAAAAAGAATGGATATGTGTGTCAGTATAACTGAATAACTTGGTTATATACCTGAAACTAATATAGCATTGTAGATCAACTACACTCAATATAAAATAAAAAATTTTTTAAGAAAATAATTATAAACAAACAGATGAATGCCCTTCTCTCTCTTATGTCCCACCTTTACCTGCAGTCCCTTTACCATCTCAAAGCAGAAACCCGGAGGAAAGAGGAGGGAGACATCTTCCAGGTGTCACTCTTCTTACTTCTTGTCTTTTGAGATATTGCACAGGACTGAAAGGAGAAGCTGCTTCCAATTTAATCTTTCTGCCTCTATTGGCTCACCTCAAATATTAAGAGGGGAGATTGAAGAACTTATAATAAAGTCCTTTTCTCCCTCTTATAAAACCTGGCTCTCTCAATTACTATCTTCCTAAAAAAGTTAAGAAAGCCTGCTTTGAGACCTAAAGCTATTCAAAGACTATTTTATTTTACAGTATTTCCCCTACCATGGCATGGTAAATATCATGGCTTGACTCTGGAAGTACAAGAACACAAAGGAACATGCTTGTATGGGGACATTACATTGGAGTGATTTAGTATTTCTAAAATGTTATCCCTAGTACATATAACCTGTTCCCAATTTGCTTTATCATCTTGTCCTCATTTCCTGCTATGCTCCATCTGCTACACAAATCCGGTTCTTTAGACACCATACATTTCTTATCATTTTCTGAACACAACATACTCCATGAATTAGCACAGCTGTTTGTTTTGTCTAGAACATCATTCCCTGATGCACTCTGCCTGGCAAAGTCTTTTTTATCCTTCCAGATTTAGTTCAAATGTCATCCTCCAGAGAAGTCTTCTTCTACCAACTTGTACTCCTTAATGTTGAAGCAGTTATCTAAACATCACACGCTGTAGCGTGCACCACAGTAAATTGCTGTTGTTGTTGTTTTACCATTAGTTTGTTCAGCACATCAGTGGCAGGGGCAGAGTTTTAACACATCTCTTTGCCAATAGACCCTATTATTCTGGTTAAATACATTTCTTCTGTTCTTATTGGGAGAAGGCAATGGCACCCCACTCCAGTACTCTTGCCTAGAGAATCCCATGGATGGAGGAGCCTGGTAGGCTGCAGTCCATGGGGTCGCTAAGAGTCGGACCTGACTGAGCGACTTCGCTTTCACTTTTCACTTTCATGCCTTGGAGAAGGAAATGGCAACCCACTCCAGTGTTCTTGCCTGGAGAATCCCAGTGATGGGGGAGCCTAGTGGGCTGCCGTCCATGGGGCTGCACAGAGACGGAAACCACTGAAGTGACTTAGCAGTTAGCAGCAGTCTGTTCTTATTTAAATTAGACAGGAGAACAGATTTAGTACTTTATAGGAAAAGGTTTCCCAAGTGGCTCAGTGGAAAAAAAAGAAAATCTGCCAGCTAACGCAGGAGACACAGGAGATGCGGGTTTGAACCCTGGGTGAAGTAGATCCCCTGAAGAAGTAAATGGCAACCCACTCCAGTATGCTTGCCTGGGAAATTCCATGGACAGAGGAGCCTGGAGGGCTCCATGGGGTCACAAAGAATTGGACATGACTGAGTGACTGAGCAAAGGTAAGAAAAGGAAAAGGTTACTGAATTTCTACAGTAATGCAGTTTCCCCTTTAATTTGCTACATAAAAATGTAAAAGCAAGAAAGAGGAAGAACAAAGCTAGTTTAATATACCTGAAATTCTTACTTCACCCTTTTCTATTTGTTATACAAATATATGAAGGATAAAGAATTCATGTTCAAAAAATTGTGCAGATTTTTGATAGTCTAAAACTTTATACAAACTTCAAAAAGAATTATAAATAAATGTTTTAAAAATCCTACCCATTCTATTCTACCTTAATAAACAATCAGAGTGTATAGATAAAATATTCCAATCAGGTTTCAGTGAATGAATAAGCTGAACTAGAGAAAGAAAGATCAAGATAGCAACTAATTGTACATTTTAAACATCAATTAACAACACAAAACAGGTTTTTGTTTTATGAAAATAAAGTCAGATAACAAGCTTGTGGAATTATGTCCTATCTTCTTTCCTTTATTTCCTTCCTTCACGGTGAATTAAAAGCAGGATTTGTCAACCATTAGTAGGGAAATGTATACATGTAAAAGTCACCACTCAGGGGAGGAAGGCTGTGTTCTCAAGAGGCTAAAGCAGGAGCTCAAAAACCTTGCCTTTTCTTTAATGCCTTATGCTGTTTGTTCGGTCAAAACATGTTTGCTTTAACCTACTCCCAGTTGTAGCCTTGTGGCTTTTATTTCCTTATTTCAGCTTCAGAATCAGAATGTATTGCTTCTTTACCTTTCCAAAACTCAGCAACTGTAAAAATGCAATGTGAGTGTGTGAGTGTGAAACTCACTCTGTCATGTCCAACTCTGTGCGACTCCATGCACTATACAATCCATGGAATTCTCCAGGCCACAGTATTGGAGTGGGTAGCCTTTCCTTTCTCCAGGGGAATCTTCCCAACCTGGGGATCAAACCCAGGTCTCCTGTATTGCAGGCAGATTCTTTACCAGCTGGGACACAAGGAAAGTCCTTGACGTTGGATTGTAAAAATGCAATGGTTTCTTTAAAAGATGTGAGGGCATGTCTGTGACATATTTAGGATATTAGTAGGGATGTGTGGTGGGTTCAACAGTGTTCTCCCCAAATTCCAGTCCATTCAGAACCTCAGAGTATAAGTTTATTTGAAAATAGGATCCTTGAAGAATGTAATTAGTTAAGGATCTTGCGATAAGGTCATATTGGATTAGACAGGGCCCTAAATCCAATCAGGTGTCTTTAGAAGAAGAAGTGAAAAAAGGCTAGAGACTCACAGAGAATGCTCTGTGAAGACAGAGAAAGAGCAGCATGATGCAGCTAAAAGCCAAGGAAGGCCGAGGATTGCTGGCAACTACCAGAACCTGGGAGGGAAAGAAAGTTTTTCCCTGGAGCCTTCAGAAGGAGCATGACCCTATAGATACCTCGATCATGGGCTTCTGGCCTCCAAAACTGTGACAGAAAAAATGTCTGTTAAGTCACCAAGTTTGTGGTAATTTCATAGTAGCCCTAGGAAACTAACATACAGTGTATACTTCTTAGCTCATTCTTTATCTTAGAAAGCAGAGAGACCAGAGCTTTGGTGGGGAGAAGAGTCCTCCCCTCTCTGAACTTTCCATCACTGTTTGCAACAATATAATAATCCTCCTGCTTCTCTTCCTCCTATTGGTAACTGATTTATGGATGACTGTCCCCTGGGAAATTAAGGAGTCCTTGCAAAGAATCCATGAAGCCATGCTGAATTAGATAGTAACTGAGAACTGAATAAACGGGTTTCCTCCAGTTTTGCTCAACTATTTCCAAAAATGTGTAGATGCTATAGTAACAAGCACTGTGCACAGTAGGGTGGACTGCATAGACTGTGCCCTGCACAACCCTCAGGGTAGCATTCACATCAGTGTCAATATGCAGAAGAGTCAAACTGTATCCTGTGAAAACAGACAAATGCTGCTGTGATTCATAGGTTACAATTTCATCTAAAAGCATTATTGAGTTAATGGCAGTGGTTCGTTATTAGGTATTTCTCTCCATCATTAGATTTTTAAGTTAAAACTACTATCCTATAGGTGGCTATGACTTTCTAAAAAAAGATGTCCTTACATAAAAATATGCATATATATTTATAAGCTTTCCTGCCCTAATAAGCAAGCCAGTTGCCTAAGAGTTTCTTTTATCTTTCTTTCTTATTTTTCATCCATGTCAGTTGTAAAGCTCTATCCATTTCTTCTTTAGAGTATTTCTTAGATGCTATCTGCTTCTACATAATAACTACTTCACTTCTGGTTAGGGCAGCTATAACCAGATTCCTATATCCTCCTGTTAATTTGTGACAGAACTGCAGATTAATCTTTGAGAAGACGATTTTTTATTATGTCAACCCTCTGATCAGGAACTTTCACTGACTCCTTGACTTGTATTAATAGAATTAAATCTGAGTTTCTTAGTCTTTCATTCAAACCTCTGTTAATTTATTCTATCTGATCTCTTTTCTCACCACTTCCTATCACTGTTCTTTTTAAGTTGGTGAATTGACTTTATAATGATATTAAACAGCTGTAGTGAAATTTTGATTTCTTTCTATTGCTTTCTTCTATCTTTTGACAGTCACAACTTCAAAAGAGGCTCCAGAAGAATATACATGAGGCATATAGAGGAAAAGATGTGCCCACAATTATGTTTTTGTATTTATTCTTAGTTTCAGAGACCCTGTTTCATAAAGGTTGTTGCTGTTTAGTTGCTAAATCGTGTACGACTTCTTTGTGATCCCAAGGCCCATATAGCCTGCTAGGTGCCTCTGACCATGGGATTTTCCAGACAAGAATATTGGAGTGGGTTTCCATTTCCTCCTCCGGAGGATTTTCCCAGCCCAGAGACCAAACCCATGTCTCCTGCACTGAGCCACCGGGGAAGTCCTGCATAAAGATACTTGGAAATAAAAAACTAAATGTAATGTCTAACAATAATGTCTAAAATAATTATTATCTGTTGAGATGATAATATAACTATTAAGCAAGCAAGAAATTGATGAGTTTTTAGTAAAATCATCAATAATTATATTTCATCACATACAGGTTACAAGGCAGGTAGTTAAAATTAGATTTTAAGAAAATTTCCACCCACATGTCAAATATATATATCTTGTTTAAGAATCTATCTTTTAATTGTTAAAAATATTTACACTTCTTATGCAACAATATTATTAAAATCTAAACAGAATTATTAATTCCTGACAAATATCATGCTAGCAAGTAAAATGGCAGTGTTCTTCTTTTACATCTTAGATGAAATAGATCTTCATGTAAACAATGGTAGCAGTCCTTCTAAAACTGACTGAATATTTATTAAAGTTCCATTGCTAATATGTCATATTTTATACATTAATGGTGGGGATTATCATATATGAAATATTATTCATTGTGTACAGTAGATGGTGACTGTAGCCATGAAGTTAAAAGACGCTTGCTCCTTGGAAGAAAAGCTATGACTAACCTAGACAGTATATTAAAAAACCAAGACATTTCTTTGCTGACAAAGGTCCATTTACTCAAAGCTATAGCTTTTCCAGTAGTCATATATGGATGTGAGACTTGGACTATAAAGAAAGCTGAGTGCTGAAGAATTGATACTTTTGAAGTATGGTGTTAGAGAAGACTCTTGAGAGTCCTCCGGGCTGCAAGGAGATACAACACGTCCATCCTAAAGGAAATCAGTCCTTAATATTCATTGGAAGAACTGATGCTGAAGCTGAAACTCCAATACTTTGGCCACCTGATGCAAAGAACTGACTCACTGGAAAAGACCCTGATGCTGGGAAAGACTGAAGGCGGAGAAGAAGGTGATGACAAAGGATGAGATGGTTGTATGGCACCACCAACTCAATGGACATGATTTTGAACAAGCTCTGGGAGTTGGTGATGGACAGGGAAGCCTGGCGTGCTGCAGTCTATGGGGTCACAAAGAATCGGACATTTCTGAGTGACTGTACTGGACTGAACTGATGTGAAGGTATATGAAACTTAACATGCTATTTAGTACAAATAATTTCTTATTTTATACAAATGAAAAAATACCAAGAAATACGACACATGTTAGTCATGTCTAGCAGGTCTACAAATATATTTCAAAAGCATAGGAGATCATCCTACTGTATAGCAGAGGGAACTCTACTTGATGCGGTGTGACAGCCTGGTTGGGAGGGGAGTGTTGGGGAGAATGGATACATGTATATGCATGGCTGAGTTCTTTGACTATTCACCTGAAACTACCACAACATTGTTAACTGGCTATATTCCAATACAAAATAAAAAGCTGAAAAAAAAAGCATAGGAGGTAGATGGGTTCTATGTAGAACCTGAACATACTCTGGCAAAAGAAAAGTAATTAAGATTTTGTGATGAAAGGTAATAATGAAAGGGTAGATCATGAAATAGAGAAGGCACTGCTACAACCTGTTCAAATGTTCAAAAGTTGGAGGCAACGAGTGGACCACTAGGTGCAATGATGCTCTGGAATGTCATTATCTGATGGGGCCCAGCAAACCACAATAATGACGGCATAGCAATCTTTTCTTTCCAGAAAGCTTTTGATCCAGGCCATTGAAGAATTTGTTTTCCATGGTAATATCTCTAATTCTGTAATTAAAATATCAAGTAAGGATTTCACCAAATTAGCTTTCCAGACAGTTTTATAGAATCTCATTTGTCTTTAAGGAGTAGGGTACCTGAATAATTATTTTAATATGGTCTTAATATAATTACTGGAAAAAATAATAAGTGTGTTTTGGCTGTAGCAAACCACATTTATTAATTGGAATTGCAATACTACCACTGACATTGCAGAGTAGGGAAAAAAAAGTGCTATTTAGGCTAGTTCTGGTTTTTTTCCCCCTTTAGTGTTTATCCACTTGGAGCCGAAGCAAGTATAAAGGCCAAATGGGAATCTGACAGTTACTCAGCCAGAAGATGTCAACAAATCAGGAATCTTTAATCTAGAAAACTCTGCTCAGAAATAGATGTGAGTTATAAAGGTAAAAAAGAAAGGTTAGGAAAAGCATGAAATGAATTGGACATCAAAAAACTGACATGTACGCTATATACACTGTTTTATTCCTTGTGAAAATGTCAGGAATGCCATTATTTATTACTGGCTATGTGTTAACAACTCGGGGTAAACCATCATAGTAACAGAGATGAAAGATATTCAACCCAGACTTGAGAGGTGGGAGTAAGTGGCCAAGAAAGTGGTCTTTAAAAATGGTGAGGGGAAACCATCCATGGGGGCGAAGGGTCTGAAATAGATGGATAAAAAATTCTGCGTTGCGAACTACATATGGCTCAAGTCAATCTGAAATAATACTCCCTTATAGTCTCTAGACTCTGTGGCACACTGAAGGCTGGAAGGAAACAATTATCAATTTTACCTGCTGTTTTGTAATTGTTATGTTTGTTGTATGGTGTGAGTAAAAATGAGCTAGGTATGTGTCTGTTCACCCAGCCCTAAACCATAAAAGATCCATAGTAATCTTAACAATTTCATAATAAATGCATGACAACAACAATAACAACCAGTTTTTATCTTTAATCCTAAATTAGATATAATACAGTTATTGAGCATCTTAATGAAGTCAATTTTATGAAATATTTCTTTTTTTAAAACAATAGCTTTGGCCATCTTCCCTGATGGCTCAGTTGGTAAAGAAACCATCTGCAATGCAGGAGACCTGGCTTTAATCCCTGGGTCAGGAAGATCCCCTGGAGAAGGGAATGGCTGCCCACTCCAGTATTCTTGCCTAGAGAATTCCATGGACAGAGGAGCCCTATGGGCTATAGTCCACAGGATCGCAAAGCATCAGACAGTACTGAGCGACTAACACTTTTCCTGTGATACAGTTACTTGTTCTTCAAGTTTATCAAGTTTTGGTCTGACCTTCTTTCAGGTTTGGGTGCCACTTAAGCAAGCAGATGAACCACAGGTTAGATCATATGAGGTGCTTACCTGGAGAGCTAGGAGAAACAAGAGCCAGACAAAATGCAAATAGAGTCAGAGAATTGAGAATAAAAACCAGGAAAACCAAATTTGTTATCATTTCCTCCCTAGGAATGTAGGGAGACAGGCCTGGAAGATAGGAGTTCAAAGCTGGTGTTCTAGAACACTGTGTTTTTTTGTTTTAATTTAAATTATTAGGAATATTATAGAAAATGTATATACATGATAAAAAACTTAAACGAGTACATAGAGATATGAAATGAAATATAAAATCTCCTAACTCACTTACTTTCAGTTCTACTCTCTAGAGATAACCATTGTTAACAGTTTTTTGTGTATCCCTCCAGAATTTTCTATCCATATGCTAGTAAAACAATTTCTACTTTGAGAATTACCATTATATTTATTATGAAATTATATTAAAATATAAATGTAGGGAATATAATACCTTAAAAATGCAGAGTCACCCTATATGTGTTTTATATATATATGTAAAATATATACATATATATATATACACATACATAAAATAAAGTTCTAAAAATCAAGCAGGCAAGTAAAAGGAATTAGTAATCATTAGTATCTTGTATTATGTTCAGTGACAAGTAGAAGGAACAAATCAGTTAACTAGAACCAGATAGAGAGAGGATGAGGGCTTCTCAGGTGGCGCTAGTGGTAAAGAACCTGCTTGGCAATGCAGGAGACTAAGTTTGGTCCCTGTGTCAGGAAAATCCCCTTGGAGGAGGGCATGGCAACACACACCAGTATTCTGGCCTGGAGAAACCCATGGACGGAGGAGCCTGGGGGGCTATAATCCATGGGGCTGGAACGGGTCAGACACGACTGAAGCAACTTAGTACATGGGCATGCACACAGAGAATGAATATCCTTAGAGCAAACACACAGATGGCTTTTTAATTCTTTTAAATAACAAGGAATTATACTATAAGCTGCTTTTGTTTTTAACTTTATTCTTTAAACTAACAGTTATTTTGGAGATCTTTCCCTGTGGGTCTATTTAGATTTACCTTAAATTTCTTGATTGCTACACAGTTTCTAGTCTATGGATTTGCTATAATTTACACAACCAATCCTGGGCTTCTCAGGTAGTGCTAGCGGTAAAGAACCTGCCTGGCAATGCAGGAGACATAAGAGATGTGGGTTTGATCCCTGGGTTGGGAAGATCCCCTGCAGGAGGGCATGGCAACCCACCCTAGTATTCTTGCCTGCAGAATTCCATGAACAGAGGAGCCTGGCAGGCTATGGTCCATGGGGTCGCTGAGGGTAGGACATGACTGAACGACTTCACTTTCAGTTTTTACTTTCATGCATTGGAGAAGGAAATGGCAACCCACTCCATTGTTCTTGCCTGGAGAATCTCAGGGACGGAGGAGCCTGATGGGCTGCCGTCTATGGGTCTATGGGGTCGCACAGAGTGGGACACATCTGAAGTGACTTAGCAGTAGCAGTAGTACTGTGAACAAAGCATTGAGAGGGATGCAAACATTTTGGTAGATAAGTAGATATCTGTAGATAAAGACACAGAGTCAGACATGACTAAAAAACTCAGCACCAACACACGCACGCACAGACACAATCCTATGCTACTGAACATGGATTGAGTTTTCAGTATTTCAAACAATGCTGCAAGAAGTAATTTTATAATATGACTTTTTACATTTGTGGAGTATATCTCTGTGTTAAATTCCTTTTAAATGCAGTCACTGCACCAATTTTTAGATTTTAATAGACATTAACAAATTGTCTTCTAAGGAAGTTGTACAAATTTACATCCATTAAAAGCAGAGGAATGTTCCTTTTCCCCTCAAGATTCACTCTCACTGGATGTTTTAACTTTTTAATCATTGCTAATATGCTAGGTGGAAAAAGAATGGTACATCAATTTTTAAACTCGTTTCAATTAATTACAACTGAAATTGATTATTTTTTCATAAGATTTTTATTTTTATCCCTTTTTTCTATGAATATAAGATAGATTACACCAGTCTTCTCTCAAAACCCTCCTTTTATTTTCCATTTTGACCAAAGTAAAACTGGAAGTTCTCATCATGGCCTAGGCTTCCCAGGTGACCCAGTGGGTATAGAGCCTGCATGCAACTAGGAGACGCTGGAGATATGGGTTTGACTCCTGGGTTGGAAAGATTGCTTGGAGGAGGGCATGGCAACCCACTCCAGTTTTCTTGCCTGGAGAATCCCAGGGACACAGGAGCCTATCGGGCTACAGTCCACAGGTCAGAAAGAGTTGGACACAGCTGAAGTGACTGAACAGGCACCGCGGCCTACAAGATTCTGAAAGATGTGCCTCCTGTCTTCCTCTCCAACCTTGTCTTTCAACCCCACTCTCTCTGTCTCCCTCTGCTCCAGCTGGCGGCCTTCTTGCTGTTCTTTACCAAGGCCAGATGTGTTCAGCTTTCAGAGTCTTTGCTCTTACTATTCACTCTGCCTGGATTCTTTTCCCCTCTAATAAAACAGGATGATTTCCTCATTTCAAGTTGCTGCTCAGATGTCATCTTTGAAGAGAGCTCTTACCCTACCACCCTGTTAAAAGAAGCACCTGCCTCTCTTCATTCTGCCTCTCTTCATCCAACTTTATTTTCCTTTATAAGTCTTCCTTATACTCTGCTGGGCATTTATACATACCGGTGTTTCTCAACAGGGGCAGGGGCATTTGACAAAGTCTAGAAACAATTTTGGTTCTCACAACTGGAGAGAAGGAGTTGCTACTGCTGGGTAGAGGCCAGAGATATTATTTAACATCCTACAATGTACAGGACAGTCCCTGACATAAAGGACTATCTGGCCCAGAATGTCAAAGGAAAAGGTTGAGAAACTCTGAAATTTATTGGTCTATTGTCTGTCAACCCTCTATTAGTAGAGATGATATTTAATAACTGGAAAAGGTGTGAGTTCTGATCAGTCAGATAGGGCATCAGTCACAAGCAACTAGCATTGCCCTACAAGGGTTTACCAGCTGAGCATCAGGCCTACCTACAAGAGTTAAGACTCATTAAGGAGACTGTGTTTTGTGCTTGCATTATTTCTTTGTTAAATAAAATGTGTTAAATCTATTTATGTCTATGACATATATACTCTATGTTAATTTTTGTCTATTGTTGCTTGTCTATATTAATTTTTGTCAATTGTTGCTTTTTAAAAATTAATTAGCAAGTGTTTTTTGTATATTAAAGAAATTAGAATTTTACTGATATATATTAGAAACAATTTTTCTCCATTTGGTTGTATTTTATCTTATTTGAAGTATTTGTTTTGTCTTGCATGAGTCCTTAGTTTTTATCTAGTCAAATTTATTAATCTATCCTTTATTGAATTCTAGATTTTCAATGTTCCCATAAAAAGACTCCTAACTCTAAAATTATTTTTTAAGTCATCTTTTTTAGTTTTTACGATTTTACTTTTACAATGAAATATTTACATATTTGAAATTTATTTTTAAATCTTTCTAAATGTTCTCCCAGTTGTTCCAAGATCACTTACTGAATAAGCCATTTTCCCTCAATAATTTGAAAACATTTATGTATTATGTGGCTTCCCAGGTGGCTCAGTGGTAAAGAAACTCTCTGCAGTGCAGGAGATGTGAGTTTGATCCCTGGCTTGGGAAGATCCCCTGGAGAAGGAAATAGTAACCCAGTCCAGTATTCTTGCCTGGGAAATCCCATGGATAGAAGAGCCTGGCAGGCTATAGTCCATGGGGTTGCAAAGAAATTGGACATGACTTGGCAACTAAATAGTAAAAGCAGCATTTATTATATACTAAATTCCATTTTTGTTTGGAGGCTTATTTTTGAATTATCTTTTGTTTCACAGAATTTTACCTGGCTAATAATAACATTCCTTAAAATTAAAGTTTTACATAATTAATATCTGGTAGGTATATTTCCTCCATATTAATTTTCTTCTTCAGAAATTTTCTGACTCTACTCATTTATTTTTATAGATAAACTCTACTATTATTTTTGCAAGTTCAAAAGAAAACAAGAAATCTCTTTGGGATCCTGTTTGGGATGATACTGAATTAACTTACTAATCTTTGGAGACATTTCATGTTTGTATTAGTATTATTTAGCACGCCAGGCCTCCTTGTTCATCACCATCTCCCAGAGTTCACTCAGACTCACATCCATCGAGTCCGTGATGCCACCCAGCCATCTCATCCTCTGTCGTCCCCTTCTCCTCCTGACCTCAATCCCTCCCAGCATCAGAGTCTTTTCCAATGAGTCAACTCTTCTCATGAGGTGGCCAAAGTACTGGAGTTTCAGCTTTTGCATCATTCCTTCCAAAGAAATCCCAGGGCAGATCTCCTTCAGAATGGACTGGCTGGATCTCCTTGCAGTCCAAGGGACTCTCAAGAGTCTTCTCCAACACCACACTTCAAAAGCATCAAAAGTACTGGAGTTTCAGCTTTTGCATCATTCCTTCCAAAGAAATCCCAGGGCAGATCTCCTTCAGAATGGACTGGCTGGATCTCCTTGCAGTCCAAGGGACTCTCAAGAGTCTTCTCCAACACCACACTTCAAAAGCATCAATTCTTCAGCACTCAGCCTTCTTCACAGTCCAACTCTCACATCCATACATGACCACTGGAAAAACCATAACCTTGACTAGACGGACCTTAGTTGGCAAAGTAATGTCTCTGCTTTTGAATATGCTGTCTAGGTTGGTCATAACTTTTCTTCCAAGGAGTAAGCGTCTTTTAATTTCATGGCTGCAGTCACCATCTGCAGTGATTTTGGAGCCCCCAAAAATAAAGTCTGACACTGTTTCCACTGTTTCCCCATCTATTTCCCATGAGGTGATGGGACCGGATGCCATGATCTTCATTTTTTGAATGTTGAGCTTTAAGCCAACTTTTTCACTCTCCTCTTTCACTTTCATCAAGAGGCTTTTTAGTATATCTATATATTTTTATATCCCATAATTTTTCCTAAGTAGATCTTAAATTTATGTTTACTACTAAGTATTTTATTTTAGAAATCTGATTTTGTAAAATGAGATGCTTTCTTTCTTTTTATTTTCTAACCTATTTTTGTCCAAAGGTTTGTTTTCTCATCAAGTGCCAGCCACATAAGGAGAGCAAGTGTGAGTCTGGTTTGAACAGAGTTAAGACAGACAACTTCAAGTTCGGGACTATATCCGGTCTTGTTTTTGTCTGGGTCTTCTCTTTCTTGCCCTCACCCATTCTAAAACTGGGAATGGCCATTTTCTTATTCAGTCAGTCTCAGCATCTTTCTCAGAAAATCAGCTACCTGTTGTTCACTCAAGCACTCTGAGTTTGTAGAACAGGCTATTATACACCCAAATATTGTTTACTTTGTTTTTAAATTATTCCTAATATTTTGAGTTATGAATAGATTTATCAATTACATTTTTCTTTAGTTGCTTTTTCCGCTGAAAAATAAATCTAAGTTTTGCAATATACCCAGAGGCGCAGGAGCAGAGGGAGGCTGCCAAAGCTCTAGGAGTGAACAGAGCTGGTCGCCAGGCGGGTCGCTGGTAAAGAATCTGTCTGCCAACACAGGAGATGCAAGAGACACGGGTTCCATCCCTGGGTCAAGAAGATTTCCTGGAGTAGAAAATGGTGACCCACTCCAGGATTCTTGCCTGGAAAATTATGTGGACAGAGGAGCCTAGTGAGCTACAGCGCGTGGGGTCACAGAGTCAGCCATGACTGAATGAAAGCTGGAGCTCACAGCTTAATTCATCAGCCTGGCATACTTCATTCTCATATTTGCAGGAGCACCAGTGTCTGCCTCCTGTGGCCTCGCCAGCAGAAATTGTCCACTATGGTCAACTCAGCTTCTAAAAAGATGTGCGGAGAGAGAATCAAAAAGTGTTTTGAGGCTTTTTGAATCAGAGGTATTTTGCTATCCTACTTGGTGTCTCTACTGAGCATCGGTTCTGCACAATCTGAGAAATATGAATCTATTGCCACAGTGATATCCTTTCTTGCCCAGAGCTCTTCAGTCCTGTACAGTTACGCCATTGCTAGGCTTCAGGTTTATGCTTACACATAGCCAGCAACTGATCTCCAAAGGTGAGAACACGCTAGGGTGTTACTGCAAGCTCCTGAAGTAGTTTCCTGTTTCTCACATGTGCCTTGACCAAAGCTCTTCCCTTGGATATTGAAGTTCTTGGGTTGACTGGATCCTAAGCACAAATCACTGAGGGAGAATTCTACTTTGAAGCCCTCGCTGCTCTTATCCAGTGAAAAATCTTGGACTGAACCACCTCAATCTGTCAGAAAACTACTAACCTCAAAAAGGAAGGTATTAAAAATCTGGTTCATTTTTTTTTCCCCAAGCAGCTTTTTCACTAGTATGCAATATTTCCCAAGCCTTACTCTGGAGGCAGGCTCTCTACTTCTTGAAGTTGTGAGGATAAAACATCAGGTTGTGAGACTTACCCTCAAGAGAACAGGTGCCTGAACATCTTCCATAACTAAGAGCAAAACAAAGATTCCCTGAGGAGACTTGCCTCAGGTACCTAAACCAAGAAATGCTGCCAGCTTGTCGCTCAGGGTTCTAAATTCAGCCCACTTGAACCCCTGTTACACGTGAGGCTTTCAGAAAACCAAAGCATGTTAGGAGGACGTATGAGTTTTGGGAAAGAGAAATTGGAAAATTTGAGGAGAAGTGCCTAAAACTTTTCTTGGTGCTTTCGTTCGTCTTTAGGGTGTGTGGGTGAATTTGCCAGGTGTAAAAGACTGGAGACAGAAGGGACACTATATAAATATAATAAGTTTAGTATGCAAGTTGTTAAAACGTCCACATAAGCTGTTATGATTAGCATAAAAATGTCACCTCTTTTCAACATTAACAGAATTATATTCTACCCCCACACATTGCTTTAGGCATCTCATTTACCAACACATTTGGACATCAGATAGGCATAAATTAAATTATATAATTTATAGTGCATAAAAATCACAGAAATGCTTATTGATTTGTAAATTAGGACAATATATTTTAGCTGTGCAGTCTTTTATCAATAAATCTTAATTGAATTTTCAAGTTAGAGCCTGCAGGGAAAATGTGCTCTAGTTTTTTTTTTTGGTTTCCAGAAACACTGAGTCCAACACTGTGAATGTTCCTTGACTAAATGTAACTGGATCGTTTTGCTACAAAGATGAATCAATTCTCTTAATTTGTTAAAATGAAAATCATTCATATATTCCAGGTCTAAGGTTTTCAACTATTCTGTAAAAGTAATTAGTTTTTCTTGTAAGCTACATTTCAATCAGTTGAATATTATAAAATATTAATCTCTTTTTAAACGAATTCTCAAATATCAGCATTATTTTCTGTGCAAACATATTAAACCTTTACCTCTGGGATAAACAAAAAGATGATATATTAAAATGACAAATCCACTTAGGAATTTTTAACAATTAAAAAAAAATTGTATGCCAGAATCATCAGTGGCACAGAAAGCTAGGGGAATGATTTCAACTTTTAAAAAATAAAATTCAGTATTTTAGAATTTTGAATAGAAGAAAATGAAAACAGAGGAATCACTCTGGAATTTTAGTTTTGAATGCCTCTTTTTATCTGGAATGTTCAAAGTCAAAACATAGCGTTTTCCTTCCATTGATATAGTCTGCCTTCATTGTGTTCCCTCAAAAGCCAACCCTGAAACAAGGAACTTGGGTACAGATGATGTTCTAGGGGAGCGATCCACAAGCAAATCAAGGCAGCCCACTTGTGCGACAATACAGTATTCTGTTTCATTACAACACTCTCTGAGGTAGATAAGTCAGTCATCACCCTCAGTTTCAAGCAATTGAGGCTAACCCTCTTTAGCTGATTAAGCAGGAAAAGGAGTTTATTAAAAGGATATTGGCTGCCTCATAGAACTGCTGGAAGGCCCAGAGAACTAAACTTGAAGCAAGGTGTCTGGGAACAGATTCTGATCATCACACAGCACAGCCGTCCCAAAGAGGAAGCTGCGGCTTCTGCTGCTGTCTTACACAGCATTAGGGAAGGTGCTATCAACTCCCAGCTCCCCACCTAGGCCACTTCGGTGCCAGGAAGTAGACCCTGAAACCACGGAGAAACTGCATGTCCTGGGAATTCTACCATCAAAAGGAGTGGCACAGAGCCCACACTTGGATCTTGGCTCTGCAAGACTTATTTAGGACTCCTGACCTCTAGAACTTTATAAGAATAAATTTGTGTTATTTTAAGCCATTAAAGGGGCTTCCCTGGTGGCTCAGAGGTTAAAGTGTCTGCCTGCAATGCAGGAGACCTGGGTTTGATCCGTGGGTTGGGAAGATCCCCTGAAGGAAATGGCAATCCATTCTAGTATTCTTGCCTGGAGAATCCCATGGACAGAGGGGACTGGCAGGCTACAGTCCACGGGGTCACAAAGAGTCCAACAGGACTGACCGACTTCACTTTCACTTTAAGCCATTAAAGGTGGTGATTTATTAAAGTAGTGACAAAAACCCCAATACACCTCTCTTATCAGAGAGATAAGACAGATGAGAGAAATATGAAAGAGACACAGAGAGATCAATGAAAATGATAACGCTGATGATTCTGATGGTGTATTCTGAAACCCTTGATTTATCTGCCTAAGCCAGCACCATTCCTGCACACTGCAGTTACTGGGTGGACGGATCATTTGTATTGAATACCAAATAATTTGTATTGTATTTCTACCATCTACAACTGAAAGTCTTAAAGACACAAGGCAGCAATCTCACTTTCAAATTTCTACTTGTAAAGTATAAGGAAAATGAGACTCTAGAACCCAGTTTCTTCGTTGCCATCCACACAGATGAAGTGAATTTCTTGATAGAAGAATGCTTTCTGAATGAATTAATGCACATTAACCAAGCACCCTCAGATGGAGACAGTATTACAGGTAAAAAATGTTCAAAAAATCTCTGAAGACAAAAGAAAGTAAAGTCAATGCTTCTGTTAGTCACTGTCGAGTATAACTTAATTATTATCTTGGGATAAAATAGCAAGCATTTAGCTTTTGAATCACTGAAGTTCATTGATTTCAAAAGTGAAGTTGTCATCTTGGCCAAACACAAATGTTGTGCTTGATTTAGGAGAATCAATTCCCCAGAAATATTCTGATCATGCAGAATTTAAAAAGGAGCAATACCTAGATCTTCCGGCAGCATGGTTAAATGTATCCTAACATCTGATAAACACAGCATGAGCTGTGCTGTGCAGTCGCTTCAGTCATGTCTGACTCTTTGCAACCCTATGGACCGTATCCCACCAGGCTCCTCTGTCTATGGAATTCACTGGGCAAGAATACTGGAGTGAGTTGCCATTTCCTTTGCCAGTGGATCCCTCCAACCCAGGGTTTGAACCCGCATCTGATACGTCTCCTGCATTGGCAGGCAGGTTCTTTACTGATAGTGCCACCTGGAAACATACACGTTTACATTTTAGATAATATAACTTTCCTCTAGTTTAGAAGGCACTCATCAGTTATGTAGGACTTCCCTGGTGGCTCAGATGGTAAAGTGTCTGTCTACAATGTGGGAGACCTGGGTTCGATCCCTAGGTCGGGAAGATTCCCTGGAGAAGGAAATGGCAACCCACTCTAGTACTCTTGCCTAGAAAATCCCATAGATGGAGGAGCCTGGTGTCCATGGAGTCGCAAAGAGTCAGGCACGACTGAGCCGCTTCACTTTCACTTTCATTCATCAGTTATATAGGCAAATGCAGTTCAATCAAGGATCGCAGCCACTCATACTTAAAGAAGAAGTTGGCCAATTTATGTGGGAAGTTCATCTTTATTTTTATTTTGTGAGAGACATATGGAAAAAGGAAATATTCGAAGTTGAATCAGTTTTGGTTATGAGAGGGGTAAAAAATGTTGCAACTAAATTTCCCCTGGCATTTAGACATAGGTAAAAAGTGTTCCAACAGGTGAAGTCACTCAGTCGTGTCCGACTCTTTGCGACCCCATGGACTGTACTGTCTAGTCAAGGCTATGGTTTTTCCAGTGGTCATGTATAGATGTGAGAGTTGGACTGTGAAGAAAGCTGAGCACCGAAGAATTGATGCTTTTGAAGTGTGGTGTTGGAGAAGACTCTTGAGAGTCCCTTGGATTGCAAGGAGATCCAACCAGTCCATTCTGAAGGAGATCAGCCCTGGGATTTCTTTGGAAGGAATGATGCTAAAGCTGAAACTCCAGTATTTTGGCCACCTTATTCAAAAAGTTGACTCATTGGAAAAGACTCTGATGCTGGGAGGGATTGGGGGCAGGAGGAGAAGGGGACGACAGAGGATGAGATGGCTGGATGGCATCACTGACTCGATGGACGTGAATCTGAGTGAACTCTGGGAGTTGGTGATGGACAGGGAGGTCTGGCATGCTGCGATTCATGGGGTTGCAAAGAGTTGGACACAGCTGAGCGACTGAACTGAACTGAACTGAAAAGGTGTTTTAAGCTTGAATTTAACAGAGGTTTTAATATCATACCAATTTTATCTTCATATAATCTAGTTAGTCTTTAGAAGTTATATACCTTTTCATATTTATGTGTAGTTTATTATAAGCATGACACTGTGCTAAACACTTTATTTACCTACATCTTTCCATTTCATTGTCACAACAACCCAATGGAATAGGTACTGCTATTATTTTCATTTTACCAGTAAGAAAACTGAGGCTTGGAGAGATTAAGCATCTTTCTCAATGTCATACAACTTATAAGCAGGAAAAGCAGGATAAAATTTTGACAGATTCTACAAACTGTAGTATACTTCAGAGCTTACTTTCTAAACCAGTAATACCATATCAATTTCAGCTGGAACTTTTATATGCTACCTTTGTTTCATTTATATCTTTTTGGTGTTTATACTATATTCTGGAAACATAAGTCTATGGAAATACCTGACTAACAGCTTCCCTATGGATCTACTAACATGCTAGTTTTGTTAATTTAGAACTATAGGAGCAAAGATTATAAACTAGCATTTGGAAGAAATAATTTGTCATAGAATGATCTAAAAAAAGGATTGACCGTTTTCTAAGACTACTGAAATATTTTTGTATATAATTGAGACTAAACAGATATTTATTATATCATCTTAAATGATATAATAAATCCAAAGTTATTTATTAAGCCTGTTCATGTATTCTAAATATAAAACTCTACCTTCATGACTGCATCTCACTTCGTAATATTTTTTGTCCTTTGGCCACACCGCATAGAATATGGGATATTAGTTCCCTGACGAGGGATTGAACACATGCCCCTTTCAGTAGAAGCGCA
This sequence comes from Madoqua kirkii, assembly GCA_006408675.1. Classification (NCBI taxonomy): domain Eukaryota; kingdom Metazoa; phylum Chordata; class Mammalia; order Artiodactyla; family Bovidae; genus Madoqua; species Madoqua kirkii. The sequence goes on from SJYC01049328.1 coordinate 27,263, forward strand.
GATCCTTAACCATTGGACTCCAAGGTAAATCCTGACTTCATAATTTTAAGCATCACTTATATTCAGACAACTTATACATTTGTATCAATATCAATAGGCCAAACCACTTACCCTTCTTCCAGTGCTTAGTGGTTTTCGTTGGTTAGCAGAGCAGCAAACACCTTAAACATTATTGAAGCAGGATTTATTATCTCTTCCTCTTGCACAGATCCCTCCCCATCATAACCTCTCAATTTCTTTTTATCATGTCAGCCCTGTTCAGTCAGTGGTACCACTATTCGTCATCTATTGATTCTTTTCTTGGTTCTGAAGCATCAGAGAGTTAGGTGTCTAGGAACTGGAACCCATGAATCAAGACCTTGGGGAGAAAGTGCACAAACTGAGACGGTCCCAACAGGCTGTGCGGCTCATCCCCTCCACCCACACTGCCCGATCCAGACACAGGCTCATTGTGCATGGCACAGAACGAGGGGGTTAGACATCTAGCAGAAATCGCTGGCCAGGAGGGTAATAAACCGAGCAGGAACTTCATCAGTTTTACAGTGCTGGAAAGACAAAGTTTGGAGTTCAAGGACCATTAAAGAAAAGAGGCTATGGTAAACCCTCCAGACTTTCAGCTGAAACTCAGGAAAGGAAACGCCCTGGAAATAGTACAAACTAAAAATATAGAGCTATCACAAAGGCTGAAATTCATCTTAGAATTGATATAATCCAGGAGTACATTTAAGGTGATATATCCCTATTCTAACTGCTGACGGAGGGGAAAAAAAAAAAAACCCACCTAAATCTTTTTTTGGAGAAAGAGATAGAAAGCATTATCCAGAGGTTCAAGTTAGCACTTGAAATTTTCACACTCCAAATTTTCACACACAACATAGGTATACTAGGACATGACAATAACCTAAGAGAGGAAAAAAAAAATCGGGTACAAGAAACAAACACATAGAAATCCATATATTGTATTTATTACATATGAACTTTAAAATAACTGTAAATCAAAACATTTAAGAAAAGTATGAAAGGGTAAGGGATTTCAACAGAAAACTGAAACTATTTTTAAAATTCTTTAAAATTCTAGAACTAAAAATGATAGTAACTCAAGAACTTAGCTAATGAACTCAGTGGCAGATTAGACATGACTGAAGACAGGGTTGATGAAACACAAGAAAGATCAGAAAACATTGCAGAAAAGAGCAGAAGAATTCTGGAGCATGATGACATATGCTAATATATACATAATCTGACTCCTAGAAAGGAGAGGATGGAGAAAATTGGAATACATGAAGAACTAAGTTTTTTTAAAATTATGAAAGATATAAAGCCACACAATTTAGAAGGGTTATAAACTGCAAGCAGGATAATTAAAAAAAAAAAACCATCTAGACACATTATTAATCAAGCTGCTGCAAGTGAAATATAAGGAGAGAATCTTGGGGACTTCATTAGTGATCCAGTAATTAGGACTCTGCTTCCACTTCAGGGATGCAGGTTCTATCCCTGGTCAGATAACTAAGATCCCACATGCCATGCAGTATGACCAAATAAATAAATAAATACATAGAAAATTTTGGAAGTACTCAGTAGATAAACAATAAGACTTCCCAACATAAGTGACGAAAACAGCAAAAAATAGGACAGTTTCTGTAAGCAAGTGAAAACAAGTATCTTAGAATTCCCAACAGGCAAAAATATCCTTCAAAAATTAAAATAATTTAAGATGGATCATAGAACTAAGTGTAAAAGTTAAATGATAAAACTTCTAGACTAAACAATTTAAAAAAAAAACTGTTTTCATGGTTTTCTGGTAGGCAATTATTTCCTAAACAAAACATATGAAACACAAAAAAGAAGATTGGAAAATTGGACTTCATTGAAATAAAGAATTTACGTACATCAAAAGACACCATTAAGGAGTGAAAAGGGAAGCCAGAAGAACAGAAGAATGTAAGCGTAAGACACAGCCACCCAAAGACTGCTATCTAACAGAAAGGCTGTATACCACAGTATTAGTAAGCACATGAAGAAATTAAGTATCAAGGTTTGTGTATAGCATAGCCACTTTGGAAATTTGTTTGGTGGTATGTGTTAAATGGTCTACTATTAAACGATCAGCAATTTCATTCCTAGTATAATGAGTGCCTATGTTCACCTAGTAAATGTACAAGAATAGTCAAAGTAGCCTTATTCATAATCTTAGATTTCTCAAATGATAGAAATCTGCATTAATATAATAGATAAACCATCTATGGTATATTTATACAATGGAATACTATTCAGAAAACTGCTACATGCCACAAAATGAATGAATCTCATGACACAATGTTCTGCAAAAGAAAGCAGCCACAAAACAGTGCTTCGGGGAAATATTGGCTAGCAGGAGCCTCCTAACCTGCTGGAAATTCTTCTAGAGTGCTTGATCTAGGCTGTGGCCACATAAGTGTTTACATACGTAAAGATTCATTTATCTGTGATAAATGATATTTTCAGAAAAATAAAACTATTGAAAGACTTAATCAATGTGAGGTAAGGTGAGGTAAGGTGAGGTGAAGTTGCTCAGTCGTGTCCAACTCTTTGTGACCCCATGGACTGTAACCTACTAGACTTCTCTGTCCATGGGATTCTCCAAGCAAGAATACTGGAGTGGATTGCCATTTCCTTCTCAAGGGGATCTTCCCGACCCAGGGATCAAACCCAGGTCTCCCACACTGGGGGCAGATGCTTTAACCCAGGGAAGCCCAACTTAATCAATAGAAGGTGTGTATTCAAAGAAATAAAAAGGCAGAGCTTCAATTAGAAAGAAACGAGCCTTGATAGAAGCAAGTAATGCAGGCAGAAGTAAATAGCAACAGAAAGGGTCAAATGTGGGTTAACATTATAACCATTATTGTATAACATTATAACATGTATAATATAATATTATCTTATAAAACAATAATAGTCATGCCAAATGACATTTGTAATTTTTAGAACTAAAATACCTGACAGCAATAGCACAAGAGGAGAGAAGGGACAGAGTGAAGTGTTCCAGAATCCTCGCGTTGTCTGGTACTTTGTAAAAGTTCAGGTTTATCATAGACTTGAGTAAATGAAGGATGTATGTCAAAATCTCAAGAGAAGTGATGCCCAACTGAAATATAATGCAAGCTACAAATGAGCATCACATAAGTGAATCTTAGGCTTCTAGCAGCTATATTTAAAACAAGTAAAAAGAAATGTGAAATTAATTTAAATAATATATTTTTAATCTAGTACATCTACAATGTAATTATTAATAATTAATTATTTATATTCAATTTAATTATTAATAACATCTACAATAAAATTATTAATGAGGATCTTTAAAATAATATTAAGTCTTCAAAATCTGTATCTTACTTTTCATTCCGCATCTCAATTTAGACTAGTCACACTTCAAGTTCTCACATGTGGCCTCTAACTAATATATTGGACAGCCCAGCTCTAGAGCAGTGATTCTCAGGAAGAGAGACCGTACCCCGTGGGGGATTTGTGACAGAGTCTGAAGGCACTTTTGATTGCCATGATTGTAGGAGCACAGGTGGTACTATTGTTGTTTAGTGGGTGGAAACCATGGATGCTAAAAAAAAATCTTATTCACAAAAGCCTCCTCCAAGCCCATAAAAAATTATTCAGTCCAAAATGTCGGTCACAGCATGGCTGAGAAACTCTGCTCCAGAGTAACCTCTAAAATAAAATTTAAAAATTATACAACTAGTAAGATAATGGTGGGACAGAGGAGAATTAACAGTAAAAATTACGTAGCTAATTCAAGAGTAAAGAATGTAAAGAAAAAAGGAATATAGAACACAAATAGAAATCAAACAGTTATAGCAGTAACTTTACACGAAATAAAGGGATTAATATTCTAATTAAAGATTAAAATTGTCAGATCAGGTAACAGTCCCTACCTATATGTTGCAACTTTTTTTTTTTACATATTAGTATGCAAAAATGTTCAAAGTACAAACTTTGGGTTTGTATAGTTACAAACTATGATTACAAAGTCCATACCTTGCAGACTAACCACAAACTGTTATGGCTATGCTAAGATCAAAATAGGTTTTAATGCAAGATGTATTACTAGAAGCATAGAAAGGTATTTCATAATGATACAAGAGTTCTCCATCAAAGTGATGGAAGTGATTGATTTAAAATGTCAGATGACCACATTACTTCACTGAGATAAATCTTTCAGTGTCTCCCCATTGACCTTGAATAAAGCTCAGACTACAATTATAGTGATAAGATCCTCTGTGAATCACCTGCTTTACCTCTTGTGACATTTCTTTCCACAAAATTCATGTTCAGCTGTGTTGAAGACCATGCAGTTTACTCAAAATTTTCCTATTGTTTTATGCTGCCTGTGTTTTTGCTCATATTAGTTCTTTTCCTTATAATGCTTTTCTTCATGGAAATCACCTAGAAAAGTTCTATTTATCTTTCAAAGCTGTCTTCTGTTATATCTTAGCTAAATCTTTTCTTACTGATCTCTACATATAATCTTTCCCTCCTCTGTTACCTCTGTACCTCATAAACATATAAAAAATAATTTCTTGTACAATTCTGCCTTTTCCTGGTAGCTAGCAGGAAGATGTTAGGCACTCAATTTTTTTTTTTATTAGAAGCCAAAGTATTTTCCAAAGCAAAAATTTAGCTATGACTATAAAGAAGGTTGAGTGCCGAAGAATTGATTCTTTCCAACTGTGGTGCTGGAGTAGACTCTTGAGAGTCCCTTGGACTGCAAGGAGATCAAACCAGTCAATCCTAAAGGTAATCAACCCTGCAAATTCATTGGAAGGACTGATGCTGAAGCTGATGTTCCAATAGTTTGGTCACCTGATGCAAAGAGCTGACTCATTGGAAAAGACCCTGATGCTGGTAAAGGTTGAAGGTAGGAGAAAAAAGGGATGGCAGAGGATGAGATGGTTGGATGGCATCACCAACTCAATGGACATGAGCTTGAGCAAACTCTGGGAAAAGGTGAAGGACAGGGAAGCCTGGCATGCTGCAGTCCTTAGGATCTCAAGGAGCTGGACATGACTGAGTGACTGAACAGCAACAAGAGTGAGAGTCAGATGCTTTTTAAAGGTACCTATTTGACTTTCTAATTCTGATGTTCAAACCTGAGATTCAGCCTTTGTAATAATTCAGGTTTTGGGAGTCTAATTTCATGTTAGGCACTTACTTTTACTGAAGTTAAATCTATTTGTGTTGGTAACTGTAATAGCCTTAGCAAGATACTTGCTAGAACATTGTCTAAAATTTTTACCAATGTATTTTTAAAAGAGCTGACTCATTGGAAAAGACCCTGATGCTGGTAAAGGTTGAAGGTAGGAGAAAAAGGGGATGGCAGAGGATGAGATGGTTGGATGGCATCACCAACTCAATGGACATGAGCTTGAGCAAACTCTGGGAAAAGGTGAAGGACAGGGAAGCCTGGCATGCTGCAGTCCTTAGGATCTCAAGGAGCTGGACATGACTGAGTGACTGAACAGCAACAAGAGTGAGAGTCAGATGCTTTTTAAAGGTACCTATTTGACTTTCTAATTCTGATGTTCAAACCTGAGATTCAGCCTTTGTAATAATTCAGGTTTTGGGAGTCTAATTTCATGTTAGGCACTTACTTTTACTGAAGTTAAATCTATTTGTGTTGGTAACTGTAATAGCCTTAGCAAGATACTTGCTAGAACATTGTCTAAAATTTTTACCAATGTATTTTTTCCAATTAATATAGTCTTTTTAGATTCAAATGGCAACCCACTCCAGTATCCTTGCCTGGAGACTTCCATGGACCAAGGAGCCTGGTCCATGAGGTCACTAAGAGTCAGACACAACTGGGCAACTTCACTCACTCACTCACTCTTTTAGATTCAGCTCAAATAACTTGTAAATTGTTTATATAATGACTTTAATCAGTATCTTTAAACTAAAGTCTCATGATTCTCTTCTCATTTTATTAATTTATACTTATGAATGGAAGCATGTCAGTATAATACCTGAGAAAGAATGTCTATTTATACTGCTCTTTTGTAATAGATTGCTTCTTTTTCATAGCTTGATTCTTTTACAGTAGTTTTCTAGACTGACCTAGTCAAATTGTAATCAGTAAATGAATTAACTTGAAAAACTTCCATCTTAGGTATTTATAAAAAGCATGAATCCACATTCTTCTGAGAATTTAGAGTAGAATTTTCAGAAGTTATTCAATGCAGCACTATTGAACAGGGTTATATCATTAGGAAAAACTGCAATGACAAGGTTCTAATTTCTGGATGTTATTCAAAATATTTTCAGCTGATTCTTCAGTTCTTTTTGCTAAACTCAGAAATTAAAATAACTTCTTGGATGAATTGATTTATAACCAGCATAATAATGCTTTCATAATTTTAAAATGGCTCACATTTGTGTTACAGTAGACTAGTTAAGGACAAAAACTTCAGCTCAAACTGCGAAGATCTAAATTCAAGCTTTGCTAGATCCTAGCTAGATAATTTTGGTCAATTCCTTACCTTCCCTAAGGTGCAGTTTTTCATCTATAAAATATAGGTGATAATAGTATGTACACCACAAGTTATTTTGAAGTTTGAATGACTTAATATAGATAAGACAGTTAGTATGATTCCTCTTGCTCAGTCACCAAGTTGTCTTTCTGACCTCATGGTCTTTGGCCTGCCAGACTCCTCTGTCTATGGAATTTCCCAGGCAAGAATACCAGAGTGGGTTGCCATTTTCCTTCTCCAGGAAATCTTCCCAACCCAGGGATCGAACCCGCATCTCCTGAATTGGCAGGTGGATTCTTTATCACCTGAGAAGCCCCATGATTTCTCTTACATAGTAAATATTAAGTAGAATGAACTGACACAAAAAATATAGCTAGGTAAAATCAATAAGTCATATAGTTAATCAAAACAGCTATTTTATATCATCTACCAGGTATCTAAGGGTTTTCCCAGTGGTGGGGTCGCGCAGAGTCGGACACGACTGAACCAACTTAGCAGCAGCAGCAGCAGCTAGTGGTAAAGAACTCACCTACCAAATGCAGGAAATATAAGAAATGCAGACACAACTGAAGCGACTTAGCATGCACCGTGTATCTAGGTACTATTAACAAAAGCTACAGTTTTGTATATATGTATATATACATATATACGTATATATGTATTGTATATATATTATCACATTTAAATGTTATAGTCACTTTGAGAGTTGACCGTAATGTCCCTTATTTTATTGTTAACTAAGGTTCAGAGATTGTAAGTATGCATGCCTGTGTTCTAAGTCGCTTCAGCCGTGTCCCACTCTCTGTGACCCTATGGACTATAGCCTGCCAGGCTCCTCTGGCCATGGAGTTCTCCAGGCAAGAATTCTGGAGTGGGTCACCATGCCCTCCTCCAGGGGATCTTCCCCGACCAGGGATTGAAGCTGCATCTCCTGCATTGGCAGGAGGGAAGGGGCATATGTATATTTCTGGCTATTTTGTATTATTGTATGGCAGAACCAACACAACATTGTAAAGCACTTATCCTCCAATTAAAAAAAAAAGAGTATTTTGACATGATCATTTGCAGCAGACATTTTAATATCAGAGATATTTTGGTGTAGCCTATAAAAACAAATGTTGAAACTTCCTATTTTCCCCTACAAAATAAAAATAACTTTATTGTGCTCTTTTCTAATTAAAATAACATCACATATTGAAAACAAATTGGGAAATACAAGAAGGTATAAGACTTACCTATTACTTCTTAATTTAAAGGTGGCCATTGTTTTTTGGGGCTCCACAATCACTGCAGATGGTGATTGCAGCCATGAAATTAAGACGCTTATTCCTTGGAAGAGAAGTTATGACCAACCTAGATAGCATATTCAAAAGCAGAGACATTACTTTGCTGACTAAGGTCCGTCTAGTCAAGGCTATGGCTTTTCCTGTGGTCATGTATGGATGTGAGAGTTGGACTGTGAAGAAGGCTGAATGCCGAAGAATTGAGGCTTTTGAAGTGTGGTGTTGGAGAAGACTCTTGAGAGTCCCTTGGACTGCAAGGAGATCCAACCAGTCCATTCTGAAGGAGATCAACCCTGGGATTCTTTGGAAGGAATGATGCTAAAGCTGAAACTCCAGTACTTTGGCCACCTCATGAGAAGAGTGGACTCACTGGAAAAGACTCTGATGCTGGGAGGGATTGGGGGCAGGAGAAGGGGACGACCAGGGATGAGATGGCTGGATGGCATCACGGACTTGATGGACGTGAGTCTGAGTGAACTTCGGGAGATGGTGATGAACAGGGAGGCCTGGTGTTCTGCGATTCATGGGGTCGCAAAGAGTTGGATGCGACTGAGCGACTGAACTGAACTGAACTGAACTGATGGTTAATATATTTGGTGAACAAAAACAGCAGACATTTCTAGTTGCCTATTAAATATCCATTGTCCCCATATTTCTTAATAATAAAATTCAAAATTTTGTTTGGATCAAGCTAACATATTCATCCCTCCAGATAAATGGTGGACCTGGAAACCAGTTCTAGCCAAGGAGATGAAAGCAGAAATTACTGGGTAGGCACTGGTGGAAAGGTTTTCGATTAGGAAAAGACAATCACCTTTCCTTTTTCCCTTTCCTTTCCTTTTCCTGCATGGAGTGCAAACAGGCTAAAAGTGCAGCCACCATTTTGTGGCCGAAAGTAAGAAAGTCACATATATTCTAGCATAATGAAGCTTGAATCCCTGGGGGCATGATGGAGCCATTTCCCCAGTCTTGGACTGCCTACTTTGGGAATTCTTGTTTTAAGTTAAAAAAAAGCACACTTTTTGATTACTCCATTTTAATCTTGTTTCTGTTTTATGCACCTAAATACCACCTTCAGTAATACACTGCCATTCTGAAATTTTTTCCCTGTTCATTGAATTTTAAAAGATAATCTTACTGTAGCCTTACCATAGTGCTTCTGATAGAAAATTAATTTATTATAATTATAAAAGGTAATACTATGAATTGTAAATTTGTCATAAACAATATTTATTTAACTGTATGTTATGTACACACCAAATATATAGTTACACACAGAGAAATTCTCTCAGAAAGACTGGCTGAGTGACTCCTACACATTGGGTGAACAAAAAAGTATCCATATCAAAGTGGTTAAAAGATGCTGAAACACAGTGTTACCATAAATCCTAACCTGGCAGAGCAACATACAACTAGGAGGGAACTCACAGCTTCCACTTTTCCCTAAGGAGTGAAGGGTTTGAACACAACAACTGGTGCCTCAACTTTAAAACCTCCACTTGAGAGGCAACTAAGAGCTCAGGTCAGGCTGAACAAGTCAGTTCATCTCCTACGTGAGATCACTCTGTTAAGATTGCGGGAGGTTGCTGTTGTTGTTGTTGTTGTGATGTACAAAAAGCAAACAGAGAGACAAGGAAAACAGAAAAAGAGGAATGTGTTCTAAATTTTAAAAAGATAAAACTCTGGAAAGAGCCCTTAATGAAATGAACATAAGAGGGGATAACTGAGAAGAAATGCATAAATTCCTGGAAACATACAGCCTACCAAGATTGAATCATGAAGAAATAGAAAATTGGAATGGGCCAATTACTGGTAAGGAGATTGAATCAGTAACCAAAAATTTCCAAGCAAAGTAGAGTTCAGACGCAGATGACTTCACTGGTGTATTCTATCAAACATTTAAAGAAGAATTAGTGTCAGACTTTGCCAAACTCTTTCAAGAAACAGAAGAGGAGGAAACACTCTCAAACTCATTTTGCAACATTACCTTGATACCAAAACCAGTTGAGGACACCACATGAAATAAATATTAAAGAAATGCATAAATTCCTGGAAACATACAGCCTACCAAGATTGAATCATGAAGAAATAGAAAATTGGAATGGGCCAATTACTGGTAAGGAGATTGAATCAGTAACCAAAAATTTCCAAGCAAAGTAGAGTTCAGACGCAGATGACTTCACTGGTGTATTCTATCAAACATTTAAAGAAGAATTAGTGTCAGACTTTGCCAAACTCTTTCAAGAAACAGAAGAGGAGGAAACACTCTCAAACTCATTTTGCAACATTACCTTGATACCAAAACCAGTTGAGGACACCACATGAAATAAATATTATGGACCAATATCCCTCAGGGCTTCCCTGGTGGCTCAGCTGGTAAAGAATCCGCCTGGAATGTGGGAAACCTGGGTTTGATTACTGGGTTGGGAAGATCCCCTGGAGAAGGGAATGGCTGCACACTCCAGTATTCTGTTCTGGAGAATCCCATGGATTGTATAGTCCATGGGGTCCCAAAGAGTTGGACATGACTGAGCAACTTTCAGACCACCTGACCTGCCTCTTGAGAGACCTATATGCCGGTCAGGAAGCAACAGTTAGAACTGGACATGGAACAACAGACTGGTTCCAAATAGGAAAAGGAGTACGTCAAGGCTGTATATTGTCACCCTGCTTATTTAACTTCTATGCAGAATACATCATGAGAAACGCTGGGCTGGAAGAAGCACAAGGTGGAATCAAGATTGCCAGGAGAAATATCAATCACCTCAGATATGCAGATGACACCACCCTTATGGCAGAAAGTGAAGAGGAGCTAAAAAGCCTCTTGATGAAAGTGAAAGAGGAGATTGAAAAAGTTGGTTTAAAGCTCCACATTCAGAAAACGAAGATCACGGCATCCGGTTCCATCACTTCATGGGAAATGGATGGGGAAACAGAGGAAACAGTGTCAGACTTTATCGTTTTGGGGTGCCAAAATCACTGCAGATGGTGACTGCAGCCATGAAATTAAAAGATGCTTACTCCTTGGAAGGACAGTTATGACCAACCTAGATAGCATATTCAAAAGCAGAGACACTACTTTGCCAACAAAAGTCCATCTAGTCAAGGCTATGGTTTTTCCAGTGGTCATGTATGGATGTGAGAGTTAGACTGTGAAGAAAGCTGAATGTCGAAAAATTGATGCTTTTGAACTGTGGGTTTTGAAGAAGACTCTTGAGAGTCCCTTGGACTGCAAGGAGATCCTAAAGAAGACCAGTCCTGGGTGTTCATTGGAAGGAATGATGCTAAAGCTGAAACTCCAGTACTTTGGCCACCTCATGTGAAGAGTTGCCTCGTTGGAAAAGACTGTGATGCTGGGAGGGATTGAGGGCAGGAGGAGAAGGGGATGACAGATGATGAGATGGCTGGATGGCATCACTGACTCAATGGACATTAGTTGAGTACACTCCAGGAGTTGGTGAGGGACAGGGAGGCCTGGCGTGCTGCGATTCATGGGGTTGCAAAGAGTTGGACACGACTGAGCAACTGAACTGAAGTGAACTGAGCGACTTTCACTTTCACTTTCAATATCCCTCATGAGGAGTAGGGGAAATGGGTGAAGGTGGCGAAAAACATAAAGACTTCCAGTTATAAAAAATTCTGGGGAAGTGATGTACAGCATGTTGATGACAGTAAACAATAATGTGTTGTTTATTTGAAAGTTGCTACGAAAATGTATCTTAACGAGATCCAAGAACAGGATCCAAGAGAGCAGCATTGACATACATACCCTACAATGTGTACACTAGATAGCGAGCGGGGAAGCAGCTGTCTAGCAACAGGGGGCTCAGCCTCGTGGTCTGTGATGACCTAGAGAAGTGGGATCAGGGGGTGGTGGGAGAGAGGCTTTGAGGGAGGGGATAAATGTGTATGTCTAGCTGACTCACACTGTTGTACAGCAGAAACCAATGCAACATTGTAAAGCAATTATCTTCCAATTAAAAATAAATTAAATAAATAAAAATAAAAAGAAGATCCAAGGAAAACACTGTAACTCTGTGAGGTGATGGATGTTAAATATTGTGGTAATCATTTCGCTGTATATATGTATATCAAATATGTATATACCTTAAACTATTACAATGTTATATGGCTGATATAACTCATTAAAACTGCGGAAATAAAAAGAATTTGCACAGTAAATTTGACACTTATCAATGCATAATTGTTACTGTCCTGCATGATAATTAGGAATCTGTGGTAAACAATTCTTTTAATGGTTGCAATTATATTACTGTCACAGAGTCAAACTGGTTTTCTTCTTTTTAAAAACTAAATTTCATGATTTATTCAATAAAAATGATACATATTAAAAGTCTACTCTGATTCTATAGACTTTTAATAGTTTAAACTTGATCACACTCATGCTGACTGATTTCCATATCTAAAAATCCAAGATCTGGAACTCCTACCTCACAGACTTATGGAGGTTAAATGGTTCAAGTTCAAGTTGTTGAAGACACACTGTAATTGTGTTCCTCAAACCTCTTCCTCTATTATTCAGTCAAGATTCAAGGCAGATAAGACCACTCCTCTTACTGTACCATTGCCATGAAGTGAAGTGAAGTCGCTCAGTCGTGTCCGACCTTCAGCGACCCCATGGATTGCAGCCTTCCAGGCTCCTCTGTCCATGGGACTTTCCAGGCAAGAGTACTGGAGTGGACTGCCATTTCCTTCTCCAGGGGATCTTCCCGACCCAGGAATCGAACCCGGGTGTCCCGCAGCAGGCAGACGCTTTACCATCAGAGCCACCAGGGAAGCCCTAGACAAACTAATGATGTGAAGAAAAGGATCAGGGTGAATAAGTGAAAGAAGGGAATTATCCAGAAAAAAATGGCCTCAAGGTTTTCATTCATTCCTTCTTTTACAAGTATCTGGATGTCCTTCTTAAAGCATTTGAACAACATGCCTGTTCTCTCTTTCCTTAAGGGCTGGCCTGAGAGTACAAGGCAGCACAGATGGGCCTCTGAAGCAGTGGAGATATGCTCAGAGCTGGGAAATAAATCTTACTCAGCTTTTCACATAATGCAAGTGCTAGCTATTGTATTTAGCTGCCAAGTGCACCAGTCAGATTCTCGGCCAGCTCCCATCATACTTTCTGGTGGCAAAGCCTATATTCCTGGGCGTGTAGCTCAGACCAGGTCAATCAGAATACTTCTTCCTCTGGGGAGATAAGTCATATGATCCAAATCACAATGTTTCACCGAATTGTTCTAGATGCAGATAGCAAGGAAAGCCTTATTTTTGAATATTGGAGTTAGAAGTTTGTGAAAATAGATGCCAGTTGTCTTATTTCTTATCTTGTGGAGATAATAAAATCACAGAAATATAGCAGAGTTATAGATGTGGTAAGATATGAGAGAGAGAGAGAGAGAGGGGGGCCAGGAAGCACTGCCTGCTGTTTCCAGGTCTGAGGTTCTAGAAGCTATCATTGCTTAGGGTGTTAGTCAATGAAAAATTCTGGGCACAGGCGGCTGCCTCCTCTGTATCACACTTCACCATCTGGAGATGAAAGAGGCACCGTTCATGCCCAGGGTTCAGATTAAGTCTTACATAAACAGTTCCTTCACCCTCTGGCCTCCAGGTTCTTATCTTCTACCAGCAATGTTCTCAACTCACATCTCCCAAGAAAAGCAACTTTTCAGGTATAAAGGAGTTTCAGTCTCAGGGAAGAGACTACTCAAGGGAGTCAAATTTGTCAAAACTCAACTCTTATCTACTAAGTGAACAATCTTTTACATAATTAAACAAGCTCTTCTTTTAAAAATTGTAGTCTTTGCTGTACATTTACGTAACAAAAACCTCAAGAGGCTTAATTAGAACAAAGGTGCTGTTTGTCCCAAATGTGGTTCTGTGTCTTTTTGAAACAAACAAACAAAAAAAACATTGGCAGCTTTGAAATGGAAATTTTTTTTCAATTCCTACTCTTCTAAACCAAGGTGTCAAGATTCTACCCTAGTTCTATCTCAAAATATCTTGCAACTTTCTTCCTCTCAGTAGTCTGTGCAAGAAGCTTTTCACAGTTTGTGCCTTACCAACTGGAATTTAATCTTTCAGATGGTAGGGCAGGTGACTTTCCCGTGTTGTTCCAGATGTCACTCTGAAGTTCCAGAGCAGACCGTAAGCATCCGACTGGGGTTATTTGGTGAGTACTTAGAACTGTAGGACCAAAATAGTGAAATGTTGAGGAAAGACATAGAAAGTTAGGAGAAACTATAGTGAAGGCAATTAGTTGGATTAATCGGTCATGTGATGGGCTCAGAGCGCTGTGACTTTTAAGGACATCTGTGGTATATTCTTGGGGGCAGGATAGAAGCCTTCAAAAGAGACCAGGTCAGAGCACAGTGCAAGTTAGAGAACAATGCAGTCCTCGCAGTTGTATTTGGATGTGATGCAAACCCTCCTAATTCTTGCCCTGCCTCTTCACACTGTTGTCAACATGAGAACAGCTGCAATCCTGATCAGTCTCTCATTTGAAGTTTTCACCATGGCTCTCTCTTCAGTCTTGATATGTTGCCACTTACCTGGGTTCCTGAACTGGTCTCATTCTCCTTTCTGCTTCTGTTATTTGTGTTCGCAGCATAAGGGGGATTCTGACATGAGATATGACATAAGACAGTCTGGATGTTTTTTTGTCCCTATAAAAAAAAAAGAGATGAGTATTTTAAAGAAAGACCCATAATCACCACAGGTTTGTGCTACAAAACCTGAGCTGCAAGATTTCAGCTGGAGAGTGAGAACTAGTAACTGGATTTCTCCTCCAGCACCATCCTGCTTTTCCACAAGAGACTAGAAACAGGCACCAGCAAAGATTCAGGGTTTGGTGAGATACACAGGTCCATGGCATGGTTAGGAAAGTCAAGGGTATTGAACTTCTGCTAGAAATGACTGTATTAAATATGATTGCTTGGGAATCCTGGTGTTTCAGACATGATAGATTGGTTCACAAATGCCCGTTCCACCTACTTCCTTGACTTTTTTCTTATCCGACTCTACTGCAGCAGTTGTAAAACCTAAACACTCAATTCCTCAGCATTTCTTGAAACTGAAGTGCCATGTGACATGGTTCTACCCCACGAGGCATAGGCAGATGTGATTTAGCATCACAATTTTCCCTCTCTTATTTTTGTCTGGTTTTTAGCTTTAAGAACTGGAGGCACTGATGCCATTTGGTACCATAAGGCAACAAGTAAGAGAACAAAGGAGAGCAAGATAAAAATGATAGACCAAAAAGGCGGAAGCCAGAACATCAGCCTGGAACTGCCTATCCCAAGACTTGTGTCAGTGAGACAAGAAACTTCTACTCCTTTAATCCAGTACTTGGCATCCTTTTCCATATCTTACCACACAAGGAAATGATAATATTCGTAATCCACATGGAGGTAGATAGATAAAGCTGCTTAGTACTGGAAACAATCTCTCATAGTTTAGATGCCAACTCTAAAGACTAAATGATCACTATCTCAGTTTACTTTTAACCATTTACAGCACTCAGAAGACTGTGACTTAAGCCACTTTTGGTTAGGGTTCCTTTTCTCTGAATCTGAACACACATTTGATGTATTAGATTTTGAAGAGAGTCTTGGGAAGTAAGAAAGTAACTTTTAACTGGAGAAAGAGGGAATGGGTAGGTAACTGAAATGCATGATAAAGGTAAAAAGCAAGTGAGACTCTGAAAGGTAAAAATGAAAATGTGGCATGTAAAAAGGAAATTCTGTTGAAAAGGAGGGATTTCTGATTTAAAGAATCAGAGATTTCTCATTGTAATGAGAAGTATAGGCTCTGCAGGTGTCTGGCTAATAGAATGGAGATGGAGATCTTCAGAATCAAGGAAGGAAAGAAATAAGGATTAAGGCAGTTGGGGCTGTTAAATTACCTTAGAGTATGGAAGATACAAGTATAGAGGAAGAAAAACTGTTGCAGACTGAGGGTATCCATGGAGAAGAAAGAGGTCTCTGCTAGGTAATGCTGTGAACTGGGGAAAGGAATTAGACTGAGGATTTACATTTCACATGATAAGACTGGAAGGGAAGGTGCTCACTCTACAGTGTGGAAGTAGCATTGAGAATCTAGAAGAACATTAATTCTGAGGAATGGACCATATATTTCTCCTTCTCTCAACCTTGCCATCCTTCCACTGCCCATATCCCCCCTTTGAACTTTTCCTATTCCTCCCATTCCGGGTTATTTAGGTCAGACTGTAGCACTAAAAATAATATATATAGATAAGTTTATTTTTCCAAACCTCCTTCTCTGATGACAAAGATTCTCTCCTTGACCAGACTCTACTTAGTTTCTGTGGAACTCTATTTCAAGTAGGCCTGACTTTGGATTTCCGTGTTCCTTTCAGCACTTTCGAACTTTATCAAGAATCCTGTTAAAGTCACTTTAACTAGAATTCCCCATCCTTCATATCTGATCACCCTCAATATCTAATTTGGTTCCTTATCTGTCACCATCCCCCAGGTGGTGTCTGGCCTGCCTACAGCAAGAATCCTGTTAGGTCAGTTTAACCAGAATACTCCCTACCCCCACTCCTGATGTTTTCTATTAGTAATAATCTCCCCCACCCAACTCTTTTCCTTGGCTAAAAGTTCCCCTTGCCTATGCTTTGTTAGGAGTTGAGTCTAATTTCTGTCTCCCACTGCAAGATCCTGCTAACAGTTGTCACTATATCCTCCTCAATGATCTTCCTTGAATAACATCTACCTTACTTACCACCTTCAACAAAGGTCATGAATAACATTTTCTTTAACAATTTGAATAAAATTTTCCCTAAATTTATCAGGAGTTACAATATCACTGTTGTAACTAATAATAATGATTATTAGTTAGATAATATACATCTTAAGGATGATAAATTGTTGAACATGTACTAAATATATGACATCATTCAAAGTGCTATACAAATATTAACTCATCACCACTATTGTATTCTTGCCTGGAGAATCCCGCGGACAAGGGAGCCTGATGGGCTATAGTCCATGGAGTTGCAGAGTCAGACAGGACCAAGTGACTGAATAATGACAACAATCCTCATAAAAACCCAACGAACTTTGTGTTGAGGCAGCACTGAGCATTATGATTTGGTGTGTGAAAGACAAAATGTACTAGACAATTGAGGACATTATTCATCTGTAAGATAGCAATAAAGAGTCTATTTAATGAGGGATGTCTTGAAGAACAGGGAGGGGCCTGGAATTCTATAGAGACAGATAAGCAAGAGTCATCTGCCATGAGGGGGTTATGAAGAAGGACAGAGGCAGAGTTGTGCTTTGCAGCTAGGCATTTCCCAGAACATGGAAACATACAAGGATTTCTGAACCACTGCTGCTCAAAACACAGGGTTCAAATAAAAGTTCAACACCGTCAGGTGAATGAAGAATGAGAGAAGTATCGAATGTACCGTACCATTTAATGATAATCGTCACACTCTATACTTCTAATTTTAAATTCATTAATATTGATTAAATGCAAAGACTATTATTCTACATGTTTTCTAAAATTATCTAGTGTTAAATTTAAGGATAATGGAAAAACCCAAATAGGAAAAGGAGTACGTCAAGGCTGTATATTGTCACCCTGCTTATTTAACTTATATGCAGAATACATCATGAGAAACGCTGGACAGGAAGAAACACAAGATAAAATCAAGATTGCTGGGAGAAGTATCAGTCACCTCAGATATGCAGATGACACCACCCTTATGGCAGAAAGTGAAGAGGAACTAAAGAGCCTGTTGATGAAAGTGAAAGAGGAGAGTGAAAAACTTGGCTTAAAGCTCAACATTCAGAAAATGAAGATCATGGCATCTGGTCCCATCACTTCATGGGAAATAGATGGGGAAACAGTGGAAACAGTGTCAGACTTTATTTTTTGGGGTG
The DNA here is from genome assembly GCA_006408675.1 of Madoqua kirkii. Lineage (NCBI taxonomy): Eukaryota > Metazoa > Chordata > Mammalia > Artiodactyla > Bovidae > Madoqua > Madoqua kirkii. Next base: position 44,987 of record SJYC01049328.1, read on the forward strand.
CCAAAATCACTGTGGATGGTGACTGCAGCCATTAAATTAAAAGATGCTTACTCCTTGGAAGAAAAGTTATGACCAACCTAGATAGTATATTCAAAAGCAGAGATATTACTTTGCTGACTAAGGTCCGTCTAGTCAAGGCTATGGTTTTTCCTGTGGTCATGTATGGATGTGAGAGTTGGACTGTGAAGAAGGCTGAGTGCTGAAGAATTGATGCTTTTGAGTTGTGGTGTTGGAGAAGACTCTTGAGAGTCCCTTGGACTGCATGGAGATCCAACCAGTTCATTCTGAAGGAGATCAACCCTGGGATATCTTTGGAAGGAATGATGCTAAAGCTGAAACTCCAGTACTTTGGCCACCTCATGTGAAGAACTGACTCATTGGAAAAGACTCTGATGCTGGGAGGGATTGAGGGCAGGAGGAGAAGGGGACGACCAAGGATGAGATGGCTGGATGGCATCACGGACTCCATGGACATGAGTTTGAGTGAACTCTGAGAGATGGTGATGAGCAGGGAGGCCTGGCGTGCTGCGATTCATGGGGTCGCAAAGAGTTGGACATGACTGAGCGACTGAACTGAACTGAACTGAGGGTCATCCTCAGTGCTACATTTTAAGAAAAGCCAACCAAGTTGCAATAGACAACCAGAAGGGAGTTATTTATGATACAAAATGATGACAAAGTTTTTAACAAACTTCCCAAAGATTTATTTTTGGAAAGAATATCAATAGTGAAGGGCCACTTGAGAACATAATAATAAGAAAAATAAGGTTGCTCTCTGGAAAGCTACTCTTATGGCTTAAAAAAAAAAAAAAAGGAACAGGTCTGTCCAGTTCATAGGTATCCCCAGAACATCAAATAGTGCTTTGCACAGAGTAGACACTCAAATATTTCTTAAATTAATGACTTTGTATGAGTAAAACCTGGAGACTATGTGGAACTACAAGACTAAAGTGTTTGGGAATGTCCCAAACTCTAGTCTAAACAAACTAGGTGCAAAATCTGGAATGTGACCAAACTTTAATAAATAAAACTCTAAGCAGTGGTATTATACCTTATTTAGAAAGATGATATAAACATAAGGGTTCAAAACATATCAAAATATACCAATTTGGGACATTAACTGTTTTGAGTTACAAATACTAGAAAAGCAACAGACATTAGAAAGCTACACTGACTTTCACTTTTCTTTGTGAAAATAGGAGAGAAAACTCCCAAGAAGAGATGCCCTTCCTGTACATGGAGGAGGAGAAATTCTTATCATCAGGAACAGGGAGTCAAGGTTGCAAAGAAACTGCACAAACAAACCTTGTTAAAACAACCCTTCTCTGCCTTTGTGTAGTCTCCCCATGTATTCTAGGTACTTTCCCACAATTACTAAAGTGTGTTCAATCTATTAATAGTATCTTATATACTTAGTGTCTATGTGCTTATCACATAGGCCTAAATACCTTGTGAGTCTTCATTTTCCTGTGAAGACATTGATGAACTCATGAAAATAAAATGTATATGCTTTTCTCATGTTACTCTGTCTATGTAAATTTAATTCTCAGATTCAGTCACAGACCATAAGAGGGTAGAGGAGAAGTTTTGCCTCCCTTATACAACCAAAAGGTAAATTCTGTTTGGGGTAGAGAATATGAAGCCCTCCAATACAAAGTTGTTAACATCCATCCAAAAACTGCCCGGGCAGAGAATGTTCAGATTAATGAAAATGGCCGAAGAGGTGAGAACTCCAAGCTTCTTTAACCTGATTCCCTTAACCATTAGAACTGCATAACTGTTGTCCCTATTTTAGCAACCCCCACCTCCACACTTAATGACAACATTGTAATTCAGTTTGGCTTCCTGTGGCTGTCAGAGAAACAAATCTTAGATTTAGCACTAACCATGGAAGAACTGAACTGTAATAATACATTTAGCCATTTCTTTATAGGTACATTAACTGACTTTTCTACCTTGGAAATTGAGAGGCTGAGAAACACAAGCAGTATTATGATTAGAATTAAATTTTAGGTAGCTTTTCAAGCTGCAGTGTGGAAACTGGATTTAAGAACTGAAAGACTGGGATCAGGGATGCTAGTGAGAAGGTTTTTGAGATTGTCTAGGTAGGAGATAATGAAGCCCCGATTAAGAAAGCTGTAGAAATGTGAAAGATCATCTGAAAGATGATGCTGTGAAAGTGCTGCACTCAATATGCCAACCAATTTGGAAAACTCAGCAGTGGCCACAGGACTGAAAAAGGTCAGTTTTCATTCCAATTCCAAAGAAAGGCAATGCCAAAGAATGCTCAAACTACTGCACAATTGCACTCATCTCACATGCTAGTAAAGTAATGCTCAAAATTCTCCAAGCCAGGCTTCAGCAATATGTGAACCGTGAATTTCCAGATATTCAAGCTGGTTTTAGAAAAGGCAGAGGAACCAGAGATCAAATTGCCAGCTGGATCATAGAAAAAGCAAGAGAGTTCCAGAAAAACATCTATTTCTGCTTTATTGACTATGCCAAAGCTTTTGACTGTGTGGATCACAATAAACTGTGGAAAATTCTGAAAGAGAAGGGAATACCAGACCACCTGACCTGCCTCTTGAGAAATCTATATGCGGGTTAGGAAGCAACAGTTAGAACTGGACATGGAACAACAGACTGGTTCCAAATAGGAAAAGGAGTACGTCAAGGCTGTATATTGTCACTCTGCTTATTTAATTTATATGCAGAGTACATCATGAGAAACGCTGAGCTGGAAGAAACACAAGCTGGAATCAAGAAATCTATTTCTGCTTTATTGACTATGCCAAAGCCTTTGACTGTGTGGATCACAATAAACTGTGGAAAATTCTGAAAGAGATGGGAATACCAGACCACCTGACCTGCCTCTTGAGAAATCTGTATGCAGGTCAGGAAGCAGCAGTTAGAACTGGACATGGAACAACAGACTGGTTCCAAATAGGAAAAGGAGTACGTCAAGGCTGTATATTGTCACTCTGCTTATTTAATTTATATGCAGAGTACATCATGAGAAACGCTGAGCTGGAAGAAACACAAGCTGGAATCAAGATTGCTGGGAGAAATATCAATCACCTCAGATATGCAGATGACACCACCCTTATGGCAGAAAGTGAAGAGGAACTAAAAGGCCTCTTGATGAAAGTGAAAGAAAAGAGTGAAAAAATTGGCTTAAAGCTCAACATTCAGAAAATGATCATGGCATCTGATCCCATCACTTCATGGGTAATAGATGGGGAAACAGTGGAAACAGTGTCAGAATTTATCTTTTTTGGGCTCCAAAATCACTGCAGACAGTGACTGCAGCCATGAAATTAAAAGATGCTTACTCCTTGCAAGGAAAGTTATGACCAACCTAGACAGCATATTCAAAAGCAGAGATATTACTTTGCCAACAAAGGTCCGACTAGTCAAGGCTATGGTTTATCCTGTGGTCATGTATGGATGTGAGAGTTGGACTGTGAAGAAAGCTGAATGTCGAAGAATTGATGCGTTTGAAGTGTGGTGCTGGAGAAGACTCTTGAGAGTCCCTTGGACTGCAAGGAGATCCAACCAGTGTATTCTAAAGGAGATCAGTCCTGGGTGTTCATTGGAAGGACTGACGCTGAAGCTGAAACGCCAGTACTTTGGCCACCTCATGTGAAGAGTTGACTCATTGGAAAAGACTCTGATGCTGGGACGATTGGAGGCAGGAAGAGAAGGGGACGACAGAGGATGAGATGGCTGGATGGCATCCCGACTCGATGGACCTGAGTTTGTGTAAACTCTGGGAGTTGGTGATGGACAGGGAGGCCTGGTGTGTTATGATTCATGGGGTCGCAAACTGTCAGACACGACTGAGTGAACTGAACTGCACTGAGAAATGTGGACTTTCCTATTGGCTCATATGGTAAAGAATCCCCTGCAATGAGGGAGATCTGTGTTTGATCCTTAGGTTGGGAAGACACGCTGAAGGAGGTCATGACAACCCATTCCAGTATTCTTGCCTGGAGAATCCCCATGGACAGAGAAGCCTGGCAGGCTACAGTCCACGGGTTTGCAGAGTTGGGCAGGACTGAGCGACTAAGCACAGCACAAACACACAGAAATATGGAACCAAAACAGGAAACAGTCCTCTGTACCCTTACTGGTGCTAATTATTGTTTTCTAAATCTGCTTATTTTATAGGTGACTGATGCTATCTCATTGGTGTTTAGATTTCAATGTCTTCTATTAATGAAGATAGAATTTGTCACTTGATTCTTTTGTTTAATTACTGTTTAATTTTTAAAGCTTAATTTTTCTTTTATAAAATGCTTTAGACTAAATGTTCAAGAGATTCAAATTATCTAGAATTAACCAACAATGGTAATAGTGACATTTTAGACACATAAAATTAGTTACACCAATTGAAATGCAAAGCAATCCTATTTTGCTTTAATGTAATACATTAACTTTGGTCTGACCGTCAGCTTTGATTTACACAGTTGTCTGGGAGACAGAATTTACTGTCTCAGCACAGATCAAAGGATTTGTGTTGTAAAATGTGTCCAAAAAATTAATTCTAAGAAACTGAGTAAGTTTATTCATAATTCAATCAGTCCCAAGGCTCAGGAAAACATTTTTTAAATGATGTTGGAAGAGCAATTCATAAGCAAACTCTCTTATAATAATCTTATTCCTAATGTTTATTTATTGCAAAATAATCAAAGATGTTAGCAAATAAAGGACTTTTTTTTTAATTAGAAGAAAGTGAAATCCACAGTCCTATCACCAAAACACATTTTATTTTAATTTTTTTAATACTCTAGTTTTTGTATCTGTGTAGTGATACAAGTCTGATACCTCTATAGTGTTTGGGAATTCACCCTTTTAAATTGCAAAGCTACTGGATGTTTTTACTGCAATAATAGCTAGACAAAACTTTCCAGGTGGCACTCCAGGTAAAGAACCCTGTGGAGACATTAAGAGATGCAAGTTAAATCCCTGGGTCGGGAAGATCCCCTGGAGGAGGACATGGCAACCCACTCCAGTACTCTTGCCTGCAGAATTCCATGGACAGAGGAGCATGGTGGGCTGCGGTCCATAGGATTGCACAGAGTTGGACACGACGGAAGCGATTTAGCATGCATACACAAGCATCTAATAGTATTAGATATTATTGCAGTGACTGCTGAGCACTTTCTTTCCATGAAACAAAAATTCTTAGAACTCAAACTCAAATTTGAAAGAGGTACAAATAGCATCTTAAAATCACTTTACAGATCATTTTGACTTTAGTCAGTTCCCTTTCCTCTGTTTTCAAACACTTGCTAGTATGAAAGTAAAATGGGACGTCCCTGGTGGTGCAGTGGATGAGAATCTGCCTCCCAATGCAGGAGACATGGGTTTGATACCTGGTCTGGAAGGATTCCACATGCCCGGTCAACTAAGCTGCTGTGCCACAACTGCTGAAGCCCATGCTCCCTAGAGCATGTGCTCCATGACAAGAAAAGCTACCACGATGAGAAGCTTACGCATCACAACTAGAGAGTAGCCCCCACTCTCCACAACTAGAGAAAGCCTGCGTGGATTGACAAAGACCCAGTGCAACCAAAAATAAAAACAATAGTAATAAAGAAAGTAATATGAAAACACTCTCAGTATTGTGAAGAGGATTATGGAATCAGAACTGAACTTTTAGCCCTATAAGTCACATATTTATCACCAATATTTTTGAATTTTAGTTTTCTCTTCTATAAATAAAAACTATACATGACTCTTCTAAGAATTAGACAATGCCAAATCATAGACTGTGCAATTAGTGAACAAACTTGTCATTACCAAAGGGGAAATGTAATAAAGGGGAGGTAAAAATTAGGAGTTTGGGATTGACATATATACACTACTATATTTAAGATAAATAACCAACAAAGACCTACTCTATAGCACAGGGGACTCTGCTTAAAATTCTGTAATAATCTATAAGAGAAAAGAATTTTAAAAAGTATAGATACATATATATTTATACTGAATCACTTGGCTGTATACCTGAAACTAACAGCAATTAGTGAACAAACTTGTCATTACCAAAGGGGAAATGTAATAAAGGGGAGGTAAAAATTAGGAGTTTGGGATTGACATATATACACTACTATATTTAAGATAAATAACCAACAAAGACCTACTCTATAGCACAGGGGACTCTGCTTAAAATTCTGTAATAATCTATAAGAGAAAAGAATTTTAAAAAGTATAGATACATATATATTTATAACTGAATCACTTGGCTGTATACCTGAAACTAACACACAACACTGCTAGTCAACTATACTCCAATATAAAATAAAAATTAAAAAAAAAATGATGCTCTGTTATACAGAATTATGAACTGACCTAATGGGTATGGTCAAAATATCAGTGCAGAAAAATCCACACTTACTTGAGCTTTTCTGAGCACATGTAAAGGTGTTTTGATTGGTGGCTACAATCAAGACCTGAAATATCTTTGCCTTTTTTTAAAAAAATCCAGCACCAGCCCCCAACTTTTAAGACTGCTTGATGAACAGCAAAAATGGAAAAACAAACAAAGAAAAACAATGTGAGCAGTAACAATGTGAAATGAAATTCATATTTTATGGCAAGACAAGAAAAATTTAAACATAAAAATTTTTCTCTGCTCTTTGGCTTCCTCTCCTCCACTACATAATATTTCTAAGTTATGTACCAACCAAACCTCCCCATCAACAGAAATACCTGCTCAATGGAAAAGAGAAACATTTTCACAGTATCAACAAGGCAGCTCCTTAAAAGATAATATTCTGCCTTGATTTTATAAGGGGCCACAATATCACTTACATCTGGATTGTGTAAACAATAATACATCATTTAATGTACAGTCCTCTGTCTCAAAAAACTCACATAACTGTGCCTTGACTTCTAATGGGTGGGACAGTTCTCACAGCTTTCTGAGATACTCTTCCAGAGTTATAATCTTCAAATTTGGCTTGAATAAAAATTTCCATTTCTTTTTAGATTGACTGATTAATTTTTTAAAAATAGTCTCTTGTTTTACATATTTGGGGGCTGTGTTGTGCCTGAGTTGTGGTGCATGGGTTTCCTTGCTCTGTGGCATGTGCCATCTTAGTTCCCTGACCAGGGATTGAACCTACATCCTTTGTATTGCCAGGGAGATTCTAACTACGGACCACCAGAGAAGTCCCTGATTGATGAATGTTTCATTGACCATAAGCAACAGAGAATTAATGAAGTTACAAAAATTCTTTAAAGCTAAGAATAACTACACTTAAAACTTCTAGCCAGAGCACTTAGATAAGACAAAGGAACAAAAAGCATCCAAATTGGAAAGGAAAAAGTAAATTATTTCTGTTCTCAGATGATATAACCTTAATATAGAAGCTCTAAAGATTCCACACATGCACACACAACAACCTGTTAAAACTAATAAATAAATTCAGCAAATTAGCAACATAAAATGTTAAAACACAAAACCAAGTTGTGTTTCTATATATTGACAGTGAACAATCTGAGAAGAAAATTATGAAAACAATTTATGATAGCATCAAAAAGAATAAAATACTTAGAAATTAACCAAGAAGGTAAAAGATTCATGCAATGAAAACTACAAAACATAGAAAGAAATTACAGAAGTCATGAATAAATGGAAACAGATTCCATGTTCATGGACCGGAAGACTTCTTCTCCTAAGATGTCTATACTGCCCAAGGCAATCTACGATCCAATACATCCTTATCAAAATTCCAGCAATATTTTTTTTGTAGAAGTAGAAAGATCTATGCTGAAGTTCATATAGAATCTCAAGGGAACTAGCCAATGCAATTTTGAAAAAGGAGAGGAGAGTAAAAGCTGGTGAACCTACATTCTTAATTTCGAAACTTACTATAAAGCAATTGTAATCAAAACAGTATGGTATAGTACTGGCATAAAAACAGACCTATTGACTACTGGAACAGAATAGAGAGCCGAGAAATAAATTCTATCATATATGCTCAACTGACTTTTGACCAAGGTGCCAAAACCATTCAATGAGGAAAGATAGTCTTTCCAACAAACTGTACTGGTAAAACTGGATAGCCACATACAGAAGAATGAAGCTGAATCCTTACCTAATATCATACACAAAGGCTAACCAAAAAATGGATCAAAGATCAAAATGTAAGACCTAAGAAAACATAGGGCAAAAGTTTTACACCATTGGATTTGACAATGATTTCCTGGATGTGACACCAAAGGCACAGAAAACAAAACAAAAATAGACAAACTGAATTTCATGAAAATGAAAAAAATGTGTGCATGAAAAGATATTAACAGAGCAAAAAAAGGTAACCCAAAGAACAAAAAAAATTTGGAAATCATATATCTGATAAAAGAGTAATATGCAGAACATACAGAGGATTCCTAAAACTCAATTATAAAAAAAAAAGCAATGCAATTAAAATATGAGCAAAGGGTTTGAATAGACATTTCTCCAAGAAAGATACACAAGTGACCAATAAAAATATGAAAAGATGCTCAGCATCACCAATCATTAGGGAAATGAAAATCAAAAGTACAATGAGAGCGTACCTCACATTGTGATAGCTATTAGGATGTGGAGATATTGGAATCCTTCTGCACTATTGGTGGAAATGTAAAATCCTGTTTCCATTATGGAAATAGTATGAGTTTACTCAAAAAAGTAAAAATAGAATTATCATGTGATCCAGCAATTCCACTTCTAGGTATATACTCTAAGGAATTGAAAGTAGAATTTTGAAGAGATATTTGTATATCCATGACCAAAGCAGCATTATTCAAAATAGCTAAAACATGGAAGCAACCCAAATGTCCATCAGCTGATAAATGGATAAGCAAAATGTGGTATATACACACAATAAAGCATTATTCAGACTTAAAAAGGAAGAAAATTCTGATATATGCTATAGCATGAATGAATCTTGAAGACATTATGCTAAATAAATTAAGCCATTCACAAAAAAACAATATTCATGATTCCATTTATACGAGGTACTTGGAATTGAACTCACAGAGAGATAAAGTAGAATAGTGGTTATGAGGGGCTGCGGGGATGGGAGCAAACAAGGAGTTATCCCTTAACGGATAGAGTTTCAGTTTCACAAGATGAAAAGAGTATGGAAATAGATAGTGGTGATGGTTGTACAAAATTAGAATATATTTCATACCACTTAAAATGGTTAAAATGGTAAATATTTTATGTATTTTACCATAATAAAAATGAAAAAAAGAGTAATAACTGTCCCTAAATTTTTGAAGTCTTATTTGTGTAAAGTTTTTGTTGTTTTTTTAGTACTATGCCGAAGCTAACATGCTGAGTATGATCTGAAGAAGCCCTGTAGCTATTTACAAATTTTCATTTGTAGAAGTATCTCCCTCTCTTCTACCAGGAAGAGGAGGACTCTTAGCAACTCTTATCAGTGAAGAAAGCACCAACTCAGATCTGCAATACAAACTTTACTAAACAACCCTGTTTACCATAAGTTTCCTGGTCCCTTTTATATTTCTTGCCTCCCCTGTCCCAAAGCCCCCAAATTCCTTTTCCTTTGTAGGTCTTTAAACTCAAGTTCTACCTACCCATTTCTATTACTGAGTGCTTCCAGGTGTACATGTGCAATGCACATGTTAATACCTTCCTTGTTTTTCTAACACTAAGAGGAAGAGATATTCTTTCACCTACATTATCTTCCATTTCTCTCTGCGGAGAAATCATAGATGTGTCCCTTCTCTGCTTTGGGCCTCGGTTTTTGGTTATCACAAGTAGTATAACCTTGCTAATTGTTTCCACTGTCTCAAGATCTCACCCTTAAATAGTAACAATGACATCAGTTATTCCTACCTGGAAGCCTGTTGTGAAAATCAGAAGGCAGAGATTTGATACTATCCACATGGAGGGCCAAACTGACAGAAATTTCTATGAGGTCATGGGAAAGAGCATATTCTGCCTTTAAGCTGGTGAATTTGTTGAAGTTTAGCTTGCTCTAAGGAAGTGATGTTGAGAGCTGCTTTTTCATTACAATCTTACTCTGAGTCCTCTGACAAGAAAGAAGTGTGGTAACCTGGTTTGGGAAAACTAAATGCAGACAGAGATGAAAAACTTGTAGAACAGCAGCAAATTCTTCCATAAACCTGACAAATTTTTCCCCCTGCCTCAAGGATCAATTATAAGTCGTCTCTTATCCTCTTAATCCCCATGGTACTCTACAAGTTGAATTCTAATTTCTATGCGTATATTTTCTCTATGGTTTTCCCATCAGGAATAGCCCTGCCAGCGGGACAAACATACTCATCCCTGTATTGGGGTGGTTTTCTGGGTTGTCGTGGTTACTCTACTTTCCTAGCCAATCAATAGTCCCTTCCGTTTTTTATTAATACATTCTTTCACTAGCTCTGTTAATTTATTCATAAAGCATTTCGCATTCTGTGGACTTGGCAAGAATTGTCTTTCAGGTGGCTTTGCCTATAAGTCGATTATGTATAAATATATTCAACTCTGAGGGAAATCTTATTTACTCAATATCCAAATTCTTGTGTGACCACTCACTACAGTGCTCTGTACTGACAACTGTAGAAAGTAAATTAATGTTTTACTTACAGCTGCACTTGAGGTTGATGCTATATCCTGGACACCAATAGCTATTCTGACTGTGTGAAATAATGATGAAGGAACTCTTTTAAGCATTGTTTTTCCTTATAACTGTTTCACTTGCGTGTAGGTATCCTGCTGTTGTATTATTTCCATGTGCCCACATTTGCATATTTCCATTGTGATAGACATCTGCATTCATCCTTATTTCCTTCCCTTTTGTCTCAGAAGATGAAGTGCCCCTCCCACTGCTCAGCCGACAGCGATCTGGCTTCTGCTTATCCCCCATCTCTCTCTCTCACCCCACGAAAGAAATCATCTTTATTGAAATAAAATAAGGCATTAAAATTCATAAATTCAGGGAACGCTTTCCAATATTTATCTTAATGAAACTCTTCTCTACCTCTGATTACTGGACAAGTACGTCTCAAAATTATCGTCCATGCACTTGGAATCCCTGACATTCCTTAGGCTTCCCTGGTGGCTCAGTTGGTAAAGAATTTGCCTGCAATATGGGAGACCCAGGTTTGATCCCTGGGTGGGGAAGATCCTAAGAGGGTAGGGTTTTCTCATTCTGATATGAAGGGCTTGGGGTCTCAGCTATGCATGGGTACATTGAAACACCACTTCAGATGATTATGATACATCTTATGGAAATAAGCATCCTTCCTTCCTTCCCCAGTTCCCCTGTTGAGTATCTCATATCAGGGAGCTGTGTGTTCTCAAGCTGGTATGGTGCTATCTTACGAATAGCCAGAAGAACTATAAGTTAAAGCCAATGATAAGCATAGGCACAAGTGAAAAGCAAATAAATGAACTACTCTGGACTTCCTGTTGCTTGCCTATGCAGGAGACACAGGTTTGATCCCTAGTCCAGGAAGATTCCATGTGCCTTGGAGCAACTAAGCCCATGCACCGCAACTACTGAGCCCACAGACAGAAATAAGTGAATAAACAATTTTTTTAATTGCCACATATAAAAAAGAACTATTCCATGCTTGATAACTTTAAAAACAACAATTGCATTGACATAACCATCATTAAAAAAATAGAACTCTGTTTAACTTTATACTTATTTTACAGTATAGCTTTGTCTTGCTTTGCAAATGTACTGTATGTGACTAAGATGGCAGGGGTAATTTTATGGCTTTAATATTTAGAGTGGTAAAGTTCTTAACTTGTCTTGGTTTAGCATTAGAAGCAGTCTAGGCAAGTGCCCAACAGATTCTATTTAGATGGTCTTGGATTACTAGAACTGTGGTAATGCTGAGGCTCCCTCAAAAGCAGACAGGCCCCCAGACACATAGTCTTCTAAATACGCTGGCATACTTAGATTTCAAATAGAAAGCCGTGACTCAACCTTTCCCAGTTTGCAGTATGTAATTATAAAAGGGTGGCTCCCAAGAGACAGCATATAGATGAAGTGTATGATAAAATACCATACGAGTTGACTGGACAACATTGTAGACTTCCTCTGGTAATATACCTTCCAACTTTGTCATGACCCCTGGGACGCCTTGAAGTGTAGGCTGATGAATAATCAATTCTTAGATCCATTCTGGTTTTAATAGGCCTTATCTGAGAGGAGGTTCTCTCTTATGCTGTCTTATATAAATAGCATCTGAAGAAAGGCTGTTATTAAGAGGCTGGGCAATGAGCTCTCCCTTCCCATCACACCAGACATTGTTGTTTTTTTTTTTTTCCTTTCACTTCTGGGGTACCCTATTTCAGCATTTGCAGATGCTCAGTGAGGCTAAAACCCAGCTTTCAGGAACCTGAAGTAAAAGAGGAATGTTCTTTTCTGGAAGACTTCAGTGTCATCTTAATCTGTTCTTGCCACTGTTACTGTAACTTTTTCCTTTCAAATACTCTCAGTC
>SJYC01049333.1:0-16595 GCA_006408675.1 Madoqua kirkii
TAAATAGATAAGCTAGTATGATTTTATTTTTGGTTTATAACTCCCCTTTTTTGAAAATTTTTGTCATGAAACATAATAGAGATATATTATCTGTTCAAATACAGATATTCTTAGACCTGATAGATTGCTCCGTAAAACTTACGAAGAACCAACTTACCTCTGGTAAAATGGAGAGTAAGGGTTTTGAGGTCATAGATACATCTCCTGTTCGCACCCTGAATCCCCATTTCTTTGCAGCTATGTGGCCTTTTTGTCCCAAGATTATTTTGCGACCCCCTCTCTATACCATACCTGGTTTTCCAGGCCTTGACTGGCCTATCATCCTCAGTCATATAAAAATAGTTTTCATCAACAGATAGTGCTGTTATCTTACATATTTGAGTAAGATATGCTTAGAAGAACAATGGAGATAGTTCTGTAAAAATTGCACTGGAATGAATGGCAGTCCTGTGGTCTGATACAAGTATATTCTGTCCAAGGTAAAGGCCAATGATGAAACATAGTGTAATGGAACTGGACTGCCTGGGTTTCTTTCTTTGCTTTTCTGCTTAGTAGTTACTTGTCTTTACCAAGTTTCTTAAGCTCTTTATGATGTTTCCTTATCTAATGTATCCTGGGAGAAAACTTTGATCTAATACATTGGAACTATCAATAATATTTCTTTTTCATAATAGTCATTGATCCTTGGTCTTAGCTTGAACAGTTCTCTAGTCTTAAATCTCAAAATGTTATTCTTGTTTTAAAATTGTATTTTTTATATATGCTATTTCTTTGTTTCAGAATAATATATCTTCTATTAAAAGGCTTGAATAATGCCTCCACGCTTTCCTAGATGTATAAAACCTTTTTCACATGTGAATAAACATTAACATATAACTTCTGATTTCTTTTTGGTTAAATTCTTATTTATAGAAGAGAAAAATAAGAAAAATTATAATTTTAATAGGTCCAATTTATTTGATGCCATGTCTTAGTAATTACTGAGTCAGTTCAACTTGTATTATTAGAATAAAAAATCTAGGTTGAATTTAAGAAAACATGTTTGTAGAAACATAGATTTACATATAAATTAAAGACATAATTGTTAAAATTCAAGAAGATTCAACAAAACATAGCTGGAGTAGCTTGGTAGCTGGAGGCTTAAATTTCTTGTTTATTCCTGAAAAAAAAAAAAAGTGCCTCACAGACTATTTTCAAATTGATACTGTAGTAATGTTAATTCAAGTATTACCCAAATTTCTCATAATTCTGTGTATTTCTTTAGCTGCTTTGTGAGCTTATGCTATATGTGGGCCCAGTTTCCAGATATAAGTATTAATAGAAAATTGAGAAAATAATCCAAGAGATAGGTATTGTGATCATTCACTGAGTCATTGAAATAACATCTGCTGAAGGTATTTTATATACCTTAACCTTAGAAGCACCTGTAAAGTTAAAAGCTATATAAGACTCAAGCCACCAAATAATTTTCAGCTATATTTAATCTATAAAGGGAAATTCTGTATAAATTATTTTGTATAACATTTTGAATTATAAAATTTGACTTCTTTCCTTTCTAAAAAGAAGAGCCCAGGGAACCATTGGAAATTTGCTTTTCAGAGGTGGATTTTGTGAGCAGGGTTTTGCGGCTGGAATTACGACACTGACATGCTTGCCAATAATAACATGTTGGGAACTACCTGTGTGTTGCCACACTGGAGTGCAATCTGTTAGTGTTTGAACTGCTGCACCTTGGGACTTGTAATTCTGAACAAATTCTCTTTCTTCACTTAATTATGGGCAAGACATGAGGAGAAAGTTTCATAGCCCCTTCATTTATTTCATTGTCAGTGAAAGTGGCCGTTAGTAATTCTTCAAGTTATATTACATGATTCACTTAAAACAATGGCGCTCCTTGCTGAGTTTGCTTCAATTAAGTCATATTTTATTTGCTAATGATTTTACAAGTTAACAATGTCCTTGAAGGACGGTGTTGTCAACACATCTTGACATAAAGAGAATGTGATGTAGAACGAAGAGTATGTCAATTTATTCTTTATTTTCTGTCTGTATTTTAAAAAGACTTTTAAATTAAATTTCATTTATTGAAATGTTCATAATTTGAACATTTACGTGAGAACTGCAAAGGTTAGTGAATTAAGTAGTTCATGTGGTTTAAATGAAATAAATTTCAGTGTATACACAGGAAAAGAATTTTGCTGGTGTCTTGAATGGAGTGTGTGTGTTTAAGTATTTGTGTGTGCATAATCTTTTCTTCTGCTGGATTAGTTTTAAGAATTACTAAGTAGTTAACCTGCAAAATCCCAATGATTAACCTGAAGAAAGCTAATTTTACTTGGATATAAGTCTACTTCAATATAGTTTCTCCTGAAATGCTATGTTGAAGCAGTTACTATAAAATTAACATATTTTTCAGTTCAGTTCAGTTCAGTTGCTCAGTCGTGTCCAACTCTTTGCAACCCTATAGACTGCAGCACACCAGGCCTCCCTGTCCATCACCAACTCCTGGAGTGTATTCAAACTCATGTCTATTGAGTCGGTGATGCCATCCAACTATCTCATCCTCTGTCATCCCCTTTTCCTCCCCCCTTCAATCTTTTCTAGTATCAGAGTCTTTTCCAATGAGCCAATTCTTCCCAGCAGGTGGCCAAAGTATTGGAGTTTTGGCTTCAGCATCAGTCCTTCCAATGAATATTCAGGACTGATTTCCTTCAGAATGGACTGGTTGGATCTCTTTGCAGTCCAAGGGACTCTCAAGAGTCTTCTCCAACACCACAGTTCAAAAGCATCAATTCTTTGGCTATCAAATTTTATAGCCTCAAACTTTTTAGACTATAAAAATGTAATGTTAAAGATGGTTTGGGCTTCCCTGGTGGCTCAGAGGTTAAAGCGTCTGCCTCCAGTGTGAGAGACCCGGGTTTGATACCTGGGTTGGGAAGATCTCCCTGGAGAAGGAAATGGCAATCCACTCCAGTATTCTTGCCTGGAGAATCCCATGGATGGAGAAACCTAGTAGGTTACAGTCCACGGGGTCGCAAAGAGTCGGACACGACTGAGTAACTTCACCTCACCTCATCTCAAGGATGGTTTGTCGAAATGCTCTGTTTTAGAATACGAGTTTTATTTTTAAAAATCTATAAGCTATAGTAAATCAATAGATATGCTCCTGCCTGAAAGATAGAAAATATCTGTACATCTAACCTGGCTATATTATATTAAAAGAGAGTTCTACATTTATTTTATTACTTATTATGCCTAAAATCTTCACAATTATGAAATTTTGCTTTATTTCAATGTAAAAATAAAGTTTTGATGTACTTTCTGACATCAAAACTGTATATGTACTTTAAAATCCATGCCTCTCCTAAGTAATTTCATTTGAAAGGTGGTCTAGAACATATCTTAGCAAAAAAAGTGTTGTATGGCTCAGCACTCTTTCCTTCCTGAAGCCCTCTGGGGTGCAGCAGTCTTCAGAGTTGCCACTGACCCAAAGGAACAGGCTGCTTTGTAGCTACTGCAGTGGATACCATGGTTTCTTCCAGGACTCCTCTTTTATGATCTGCTACTCTGCTGGTCATGTCAGGCTGTGCTGTTTTTCTGTGCTATTCTGCTAGGTGCTATGGTGTTTGTCTTTGCACGCTAGACCCAAAGCCTTTGGATGGTCTGACTACTTTTATTTCCTTTTGTGTTACATTCAGAGGTGCTAGAGTGGTGTGAGCTCTATGCATTAGAGAGATTGGTGGGATAGCTCTTTTAATTTTTATTTATAGCTCTGTTCCTTCTAGGATTGACGAGGATCTGGGCTTGGGAATTATATATCAACCTATTTATAATAAAATCATCATCTTGCTTTAATTTGATGCTTTATAGAGTGTTATAACTACATAGTATGTTCAAGCTAAGCATCCCTAGTGAAGAAGGGAAATATTTCTCTGCTCTTTGCATTGTAGTTTCTTAGAAGGAACCTGTATACCAATTAGCTAAGCACAGCAAGATGACTTACAGTGCTGGAAATATTTCTAGTGGAAATAAGGATCAATCCTTTTTATTTATGTAACAAGTTTTCCCAGGCTTCATTGGATTGTGGGTACTAATTAGCATCACAGTTATGTTCAGTTCAGTTCAGTTTCTCAGTCGTGTCTGACTCTTTGCCACCCCATGAATCGCATCATGCCAGGCCTCCCTGTCCATCACCAACTCCCAGAGTTCACTCAAATGCACGTCCATCGAATCGGTGATGCCATCCAGCCATCTCATCCTCTGTCGTCTCCTTTTCCCCAATCCCTTTTCTCCTGACCCCAATCCCTCCCAGCACCAGCGTCTTTTCCAATGAGTCAGCTCTTCATATGAGGTGGCCAAAGGACTGGAGTTTCAGCTTTAGCATCATTCCTTCCAGAGAAATCCCAGGGCTGAGCTCCTTCAGAATGGACTGGTTGGATCTCCTTGTAGTCCAAGGGACTCCCAAGAATCTTCTCCAACACCACAGTCCAAAAGCATCCATTCTTTGGTGCTCAGCCTTCTTCACAGTCCATCTCTCACATCCATACATGACCACTGGAAAAACCATAGCCTTGACTAGACAGACCTTTATTGGGAAAGTAATGTCTCTGCTTTTCAATATGCTATCTAGGTTGGTCATAATGCATATTGTCTCCTCCTGTTTATGTGGTGGAACTCGAGCCTTCTTCAAAGTTCTCCTTTGCAGAAGCTTCTAGAAGGGCTGTCTCAACCATGCTCCTGAACAAGTCTGTTTCCACTGAGACAGCTTCTGCTGCCCCAGGCACTTTAGTCTGTTGCCTGATGGTGCTCTCTGCTGAGCATTTCTGCCCATGTGCTCCATCACAGTGAAAGCTGCACGGTGAGCTGAGGGGAAGTCAGGTGATAATGCTCTTCTCTCTGTGTTACACTCTAATAGCTAGAAGGGTCTAAAAGTAGCACTGCTTTTTACCAGTGTTTTAATGAAATAGGTCTTTTAGATTTTTATCATAGTCCTTTTGCACTCCACAGAACACAGGCATAAATCCATTGGGGGGCTGTGTTGTACAAGGCAAATTCAGTCACAGAAAAGACTATGAAGTAGTAAGCACTGCCACTCTTTTGACCGTAAGATTTTCTTACTGGATGTGGGTTATCATGATTAGCTGCTTCCCATAGTATTATTTTTTGCATTTACCTTCTGGTTGATTTGTTCTGTTAGCTCACTGGACATTCCAAAATATGTCTGAATCTTACATGGACATAGCTAGTAACTCCCTGTTTCTACACCCTTAGTTCCAACATCCTCTACCACCCCAAGAAAGGAGACTTCCTGGAATTCAGTTTCTGTCTCAGAGCACCATCTATGATGAAAGAATCAATAAAGGTTCCATTTCATTTCATTCAGACATCAAAGTTCTGTCAGATGGTGTTTGCCTCTGTTTAATTGTTTAAGGTCAGGTGAGTGTAAAAGGAAAAGTTTAGTTTTATTGATTTTGTGTTTTATAGTATTTGAGGGCTAGTTGTTAGTGGTGAGTTCTAGGAAATAAAAGATGTTTTCAAATAGTAGGAAATCTTAGTGCTGTCAGCTTATTTTTGAATTTCGTTGTGGCATCCTTCTGGAGTGATGTCTGTCTAACTAGGAAGTCTGTCTTTGTTAGGGCCTAATGCCAGTGCTACCAGTTTATTTCCAACCATCTATGGCAGGAATGGAATGGGGTTTAGCATTCTTCACTTCATGTAATGGCACTGGTGCAAATAAATCTCTAAGGTTATTAGTAGTTTTGAGAATTACTCTGTACTCACTACCCATGAGTCTGTCCTTACCTCTAGTATCTATTTTCCTGGGCATATTAATAAGGTTCAGCTGAGGTTTCTTTCACATGCTGCGACATCTTTTTCTGGTTCTAGTCTCTGCTGTGCTATATTTTCCAGAAATTCCTTGAAGTGGAATGTGAATGTGAATAATACCTTCTCTTAGTTTCTAAAGAAAAAAGAAAAGAGTGAAAGTCTTTCAGTTGTGTCCAACTCTTTGCGACTATCCAGTTCATGGAATTCTCCATGCCAGAATACTGGAGTGGGTAGCCATTCCCTTCTCCAGGGGATCTTCCCAATGCAGGGATTGAACCCAGGTCTCCTGCATTGCATGTGGATTATTTACCAGCACTGATAATTTGAGTCTATTTTACACTCTTCTTTTGAGGTTCTGATGGGAATCTGATTTGATTCACCAGTCTGAACTAGAATTTTGTCTTCTTAACATTTAATCGCTATTTATTTAATTAATATGGCTTATAATGGTAATTGAGAGAGATTGGTTCCACTCTTCCGGCGTACTAATGATCACCTAGAACAACTGGCACACTGTTTTATGCAGTTAAACTACAAGTTTATGTTACTGGGATTTTATTCATTGTATTTACTGTTTTAATAATCCATGCCAATTTTAAAGCTGTATTTTTACAAATATGAATTAAAAGTGAAATAGACTAGAGTTTAACTTTAGATCAGTTAAAAAATAAAATTTTATAAATTTTTAAAATGATTACTCAACATAAGAGAATTCCTATAAGAAACACTACTGTTCTTGTTTCATATTATATTATTAGTGTCTAATGAAAGCAGGTGTTTTTACCTTCTCTGAAACAAAATCTTTAGTGAGTCATGCTTAATTTTGGTACTTATTATAGTGGGTGTGAAGGAAGATGATTGCTGATTTCTCATGTCGTAAATGACTTCTTTGGTGTTAAAGTACTGATCCTTATCTCAAATAGTAACTATAAAATCAATTGAGTTGAATTTTTGTTGACTATTTGTTACTATATGAAAAGTTTATGTGAATATCTTATAGACTTAAATATCAAGTAATTAGACATTATTAGTATCTGTTGGTGATGTTTGAATTCTAATTTAATTTCTATTTAATTAAGTCATTTATGTTAGACTTTCCCTAAATCATGCAATTCTGCCCTTCCTCCTTGATTTAAATGATAAGGAGCTGATTTTCATTACCCTTAAGGATTTAGGTTGTTGAGTGTACTGCCTAGAGCAAAGCTGTTCATATTGGTTGAGGTTATGATGGAGAAGGAAATGGCAACCTAGTCCAGTATTCTTGCCTGGAGAATTCTGTGGACAGAGGAGTCTGGCGGGCTACAGTCCAGGGGGTCGTAAAGAGTCAGACACAGCTGAGCAGCTTTCACTTTCATGCTTAGCTAGAGGTCCTTCTCCGGGAATCCTGGTTGACTTATGAGTGGAATAGGAACAGTAATAACTTAGGTTATCTAAGTTATCATGATAACCTATATCAGAGAAGATTCTAGCATTTACCAGGGGAAGCTCATTGGCTAAGGCTATCCTTGCTTTAGACTTGAGTAAAGTTAAACTTTGTTTCATGATTTATATAAACTCTCACCCCCCCCCCCCCTTTTTTAAAGGATTTTTCCAATGCAACTTTGAAGTACAAGGGGATACATTTTGGAAACTCTTTGGGAAGACTCCAGTTACCTATAACTTCAGGGCCTGGTCCTGGACAGTATGATATAACCCAGTAAGTAAAAAAATAGTATACTTTTACTATAGTTTTTGACTAATAATTTAGACTAGGTTATGCTGTTATGAAAGAAAAAATCAGTATAAAAAACTTAAAGAAATATTATACTTTAGGCTAACCTATGTGAAAACTATTGCTTTTTCAGTCTGCCAGATCCTATACTACCTGTTTTACATGTATCAACTCATTTAATATTCACATGTCTCTGTGTAGTTTCTATTGTTATGTCTATTTATTAGTGAAAAATGAGTCAGAGAAGAAATAACATATTTAATATCATGTAGGTGTTCAGTGGCAGAACTTAATATATAGTCCATATGTCTAAGTACTAAAATATGCTTTCTTTAATTACAGGATAGATAAAAGTTCAGGAAAAATATAAAAATAGGTGACCCCAGGATTCTTTATCTTGTTCCTGGCTCTGGTGTCCATTCTTCTGACTAATGATAGATTGAGAAGGCATTCTCACTTTGAGTCACAGCCATAACATTAGGTTGAAGGTAATATTTACAAGTCTAACTAGGAAATCCTTTTGAACTGTGGTGTTGGAGAAGACTCTTGAGAGTCCCTTGAACTGCAAGGAGATTCAACCAGTCCATTCTGAAGGAGATCAACCCTAGGATTTCTCTTGAAGGAATGATGCTAAAGCTGAAACTCCAGTGCTTTGGCCACCTCATGTGAAGAGTTGACTCATTGGAAAAGACTCTGATGCTGGGAGGGATTGGGGGCAGGAGGAGAAGGGGACGACCAAGGATGAGATGGCTGGATGGCATCACGGACTTGATAGATGTGAGTCTGAGTGAACTCCGAGAGATGGTGATGAACAGGGAGGCCTGGCGTGCTGCGATTCATGGGGTCGCGAAGAGTCGGACATGACTGAGCAACTGAACTGAACTGAACTGAACTGAACTAGGAAATACATTTCTTGTAAAATAACTGTCTTTATTTTTTTCCTATTCTTATCTTAGACACGAGTATAGTCTTAAATATGAGTCCATGGAAGGCAAAATTGACTAGTAGATACGATATTCTCAGAAGCTATAACTGCTTTCCATGATTTAGTTTTTTTTTTTTTTTTTTTAATAGGTTCCAGCTTATGTGCCTGATCTTTTCTCTCTCAAACAATGAATTTTCTCAGAGGAAGTCCCACAATGATTACCTCTAGTTAATTTGCTGGACACATTCAGATACACGTGTATACCAGCAGTGGACATAGCTTAGACTTGCTTAAACTCCCCTGCTGCTGTTCATTCATTGAACAAACATTGTTTGAATTCTTGCTATAACCTAGTAATGAACTTAGTAACTGAGAGTAAAAAGAATAAAACATGGTCCTTGTTTTGGGGAATTTATACCCTGTTCTATTGTCCTTTTCTTTTTTCACTTTCCTAGTATGGGAGATATACCATGTATTTTTATTTTTTAGTAGTTACACTAGAAACTTAACATGTATAAACTTAACATGTATACACAGATTGCTGCTGCTAAGTCGCTCAGTCGTGTCCGACTCCGTGCGATCCCATAGACGGAAGCCCACTAGGCTCCTCTGTCCCTGGGATTCTCCAGGCAAGAATACTGAAGTGTGTTGCCATTTCCTTCTCCAGTGCTTGAAAGTGAAAAGTGAAAGTGAAGTTGCTCAGTCGTGTCCGACTCTTAGCGACCCCATAGACTGCAGCCTATAAGGCTCCTCCATCCGTGGGATTTTCCAGGCAAGAGTACGGAATGGGTTGCCATTGCGTTTTCCTATATATAGTAATGGGATCTAAATTTAATCTTTGTCATTCCAAAAAAAGCAAAGTCTGTCAAATGCTCTTAATGGTGCTCATTTCCTTGACATAATAATAGTTTTGTTAGTACTTTACTCTTTCTTCTTTCAGTTTGGCTGGTTGATTCCCTATCTGTCTGCCTGCCTATCAGTTTTATTGAGGTTTTGTTAACATTAGGCAAAATTAACCCTTTTTTAGGATATGTAGTTCTGTGATGATTTTTTTCCATCCATTTCACTACTCATCTAACTGAGTACCTCAGGCATGACCAGAATTCTAATTGTGTTGCTCTAATTTTGCTTGCTATTTTCTTTATAATAGTTACTTTTACTTCGCTAACCCTGTCTGCTCCCATTCACATCCTAGTTTTTAAATGTCACTTTCTTTTTTATCTCTGTTACTTGTCTTGTTTCTTCCTTTTCTTCTGTTTGCATTTTCACTTTGCTGGTAGGAATGTATCCATATATATTGCACTCCTAACTGCTTCAGATAGTTCATCATTTCCATAATTTGCCTACTCTTTGGTTTGCTGCCTTCACTGTATCTTTTATTTGGACTTGTTTTGGTTCCTTCTGGTAGTCAATATTTTATACCATTTTTTCTTTATTACTTCTTGTTTATTGACTGAGTCATAATTACTCTGGGAGATTTGATATGGTATAAAAATGGAAATACTTGCTGGATGGGAGGAGAGTTTGGGGGAGCATAGATATGTGTAGTTACACGAGAAGTATAGTGTAATTATACTTCTCAATCCTCATCCCAGTTCCCAAGAAGGCTACTACTAAATATTGTGCTAACCATCGGACAGTGGCATTCATCTCCTGTGCTAGTAAGGTCAAGGTTAAAATCTTGAATGCTCAGCTTCAGCATTATGTGAACCAAGAACTTCCAGATGATGAAGCTGGGTTTAGAAATGGAAGAGGAATCAGAGATCAAATTGCCAACATTTGCTATATCACAGGGAAAACTAGGGAATTCCAGAAAAATAGCTACCTCTGTTTCATTGACTCTGCCAAAACCTTTAACTATGTGGATCATAATAAACTGTGGAAAGATCTTAGAGAGACTGGAATACCAGACTATCTTACCTGTCTCCTGAGAAACCTATAAGCAGGTCAAAAAGCAATAGTTAGAACCCTGTATTGAACAGCTGAGTGGGTCAAGATTGAGAAAGGAGTATGGCAGGGCTGTGTGCTGTCACCGTGTTTGTTTAATTTATACGCTGAGCACATCCTTGAGAAATGCTGGGCTGGATGAGTTACAAACTGGAATCAAGATAGGTGGCAGAAACCTCAACAACCTCAGATATGCGGATTATAGCACTCTAATGGCAGAAACCAAAGAAGAACCAAAGCGCCTCTTGATGAGGATGAAGGAGGAGAGTGAAAGACCTGGCTTAAAAATAAATATTAAGAAAACTAAGATCATGGCATCCGGCCCCATTACTGCATGGCAAATAGAGGGGGAAAAGGTGGAAATCATGACAGATTTCCTCCTCTTGGGCTCCAAAAATCACTGTGGATAGTGACTGCAGCCATGAAATCAGAAGACGTTTGCTTCTTGGCAGGAAAGCTATGGCAAACGTAGACACTGTGTTGAAAAGCAGAGGCATTACTCTGCCGACAAAGGTCTGTAAAGCTATCATTTTCCCATTGGTCACATACACTGTGAGAGCTGGACTGTAAAGAAGGCAGGGTGCCTAAGAACTGATGCCTTTGAACTGTGGAGCTGCACAAGACTCCTGAGAGTCCCTTGGACAGCAAGGTGATAAAACCAGTCAATCTTAATGGAAATCAACCTTGAATACTCATTGGAAGGACTGATGCTGAAGTTGAAACTCCAGGATTTTGGTCATCTGATGCCAACAGTTGACTCATTGGAAAAGTCCCTGATGCTGGGAAAGGTTGAGGGGAGAAGAGAAGAGGGTGTCAGAGTATGCGAAGGCTGGATGGCATCACCAATGCAGTAGACATGAATTTGGGCAACTTTGGGAGATGGTGAGGGACAGAGAGGCCTGGCATGCTGCAGTCTGTGGGGTCACATGGAGTCGGATATGGCTGGGTAACTGAGCAACAACAAGAAGATACATGTAGATGTATGGTTGAGTCTCTTTGCTGTTCACCTGAAACTATCACATTGTTAATCGGCCATACTCCAATACAAAATAAAAAATTTAAAAAATGGAAATATTTGACTATTCTACATGGAAAGATAGGCCTATAGGTTTTTTCTTTTTTAATTTGAGAAACAGACCTAAATAATATGTGACTCTTTTGATATCCCTAATATAAATATTTTTATCCATAAAACTATTTGAGGTTTTGAAAATGTTTGTTGAATTTCGTGTAAAAAAAAATCAAAGAAGTCAGCATTTAGTAGTGAACTGAGATGTTCTGTGCATTGTTTAACTCATAGTAATATGTAAACAAAAAAGTAATGACAATTATGTACCTAAGCATTTGTTTTTCTATTATCTGTTTTATAATCTGCTTATGTTCAATACAGCTCATTGGAAATGTTTAACGTGAAGCTGTTTCCCCAGAATTCTGTTTAAGAATTAGAAAAACTGTATGCCACTAAACACTTCACATATAATTATCTGCTCTAATCATTATAACCTTGAGAATTGGTTATTAGTATTTCTAATTATAGAAGAAGAGTCAAATCTGAAGTTTAGAGAAGCTAGGCAATTTGTGCAAGGTCACATAGCCAGTAGGTAGCAATCTTAGGATTCATATCAGGCTGTCTGACTCCAGAGCTGTTACTCGTTGCTTACTTGGTCTGTTATTCTCACTTGAGGTTGTGTAAATTTCAGGGAAAATAAGCTTCCTTTTCATTTTCAAAGATCTTTCTTTATGCCTTTTTTTCTGATTGTCATGTGATGTAAATAGCATTAATTGTTTTTCCCTTGGGCCTTCCCTCATGGCTCAGCAGGTAGAGAATCTGCCTGCAATGCAGGAGACACAGGAGGCACAGGTTCAATCCCTGGGTCAGGAAGATCCCCTGGAGGAGGGCATGGCAACCCACTCCAGTATTCTTGCCTGGAGAATTCCATGGACAGAGGAGCCTGGCAGGCTACAGTCCATAGGGTTGCAAGGAGTTGGACATGATTAAAGTGACTTAGCACTTACTGGGGATATATTGGTCTAACAACACCCAGATGTGTTTATCATCAATAACATGATCTTACTGAATACTTTTTAAGCAGGAAATGTTGGTGTAAAAATATTCTGTTAGCGTATACAGACATTTATATATTTGAAATTGAGAATAAGTTTTTTTTTTTCTTGATTTTTAAAGGAAAAAGTCACCTCATTATGAAAATGTAAACATCAAGAAAGATCAACAGCAAAATAGTTGCTCAAATCTCCGACGACTTTATAAAGTAAAAGTATTGAAGGAGGAAAAAGAGGTAAGTTAAAAATTAGCCCTTTCATCCGCTTTCTAGATTTTAAGATAATTGAATCTTAAAGTTAGAGTACTCTTAGATGTACTGTGCCTGGTAGGTAGTTGTCATTCAGTGAATTTTGTGGAAGGAACTAAGGATAAAGTCACCTCATTATGAAAATGTAAACATCAAGAAAGATCAACAGCAAAATAGTTGCTCAAATCTCCGACGACTTTATAAAGTAAAAGTATTGAAGGAGGAAAAAGAGGTAAGTTAAAAATTAGCCCTTTCATCCGCTTTCTAGATTTTAAGATAATTGAATCTTAAAGTTAGAGTACTCTTAGATGTACTGTGCCTGGTAGGTAGTTGTCATTCAGTGAATTTTGTGGAAGGAACTAAGGAATTGTATTTAAAATTTCCTTCAAATGATCACTCTCTCTGCTTGAGCACCTCTTGTGATTAAAAAACTCCATACCCCTGAGGTTTCTTGTTCCAGTAGTAGACTACACAGTTTCTTAGAAATTTTCCTAAACGGACTTTAATTTACCTGCTTGCTGTCTTCTTAATTCTACCTTTTCCTATGACTTCTCTTGAATCTGCCTTTAAATATTTGCTTGGAAGGATAAATGTTCTAAATACCTTTGATTACTTGATTATTCTCAGTATTTAACTTCAAGAAAACTTATCTTCCTTTGAGGTTATCTAGGTATCTTCAGTTTTTGACTTTTTCTCTCTTTAAAATATGAGATGGAGAACTAAGAATAATATTCTTGATACAGTCTGAATAGTACATAGTTTTTATTTTCATTGTTCTAGGTAGCTTATATTTATTAATATAAAACTCTAAATGCCATTAACTTTGGTAGCTATGCTTCAGTGTAATCATTTGGAACTTGCAGTCATAAAAACCTTGGATCTTTTTGTGGTCACAGAAACCTTGGATTTTTTTTTAAAGTTTAAATTTAAAAACTTGAAGGTCATAGGATAAACATTTCAAAATGGATCCATTTAGAGGAAGGATAAATGATTATCAATTGAGAAATCAATGAGTATTTCAATAAGAATTTTCTCTGCTTTTGATTTCCTTGGTTTTTCCCCTGAATATTAATCAGCAGTGAAAAATATTGCTTATAGAGTTATTCGAAAAAGATACATTAGCAGGGAAATATAATGCAGTTGTTTTCATAGAATAATAATTATAAATCTCAAGCAAGATTAAAAAAGGTGTTAATTTAGAATCATGAGAGAGATCGGTCTGTTATATTGTAATGTGTTTAGTATTAAGGTAATACTGACCTCATACAATGAGTTAAGTATTCCTTCTACTTGTGTCCTCTGAAAGAGACTGTAGAGAATTGGTATAATTTTTTCCCCTAAATGTTTGGTAGAATTTACCAGTGAACCCATCTGGGTCTGGTCCTTTTAGTTTTGGAAGGCTGTCTTGATTTCTTTAATAGATTTAGACCTATTCAGATTATCTGTTTCTTCTTATGAGAAGTTGGCAGTTGAACCTTTTAAGGAAGTGGTTTGTTTCATCTAGGTTATCAAACTTATGGGCATAGAGTTGTTCATAACATTCCTTTATTCTTCTAATGTATATGGGGTCTATAGTTATGTCCCCCCCTTCATTTCTAATATTAGTGATTTATGTCTTCTCTCATTTTTCTTAGTTTGCCAGGTGAGAGGTTTATAAATTTTATGGATCTTTTCAAAGAACCAGCCTTTGGTTTTGTTGCTTTTCTCTGTTTATTTCTTATTTTTAATTTCATTGATTTTTTTCCTCTAATTCTTAATTAGAATTAATTCTTAATTAAATTAATTCTTAATTTCTTTTCTTGGGTATTATTTTGGTATTTAATATCTTACTTGAGATGTGTATAAGAGACAGCACATGGTGAACCTTTTAAGGAAGTGGTTTGTTTCATCTAGGTTATCAAACTTATGGGCATAGAGTTGTTCATAACATTCCTTTATTCTTCTAATGTATATGGGGTCTATAGTTATGTCCCCCCCTTCATTTCTAATATTAGTGATTTATGTCTTCTCTCATTTTTCTTAGTTTGCCAGGTGAGAGGTTTATAAATTTTATGGATCTTTTCAAAGAACCAGCCTTTGGTTTTGTTGCTTTTCTCTGTTTATTTCTTATTTTTAATTTCATTGATTTTTTTCCTCTAATTCTTAATTAGAATTAATTCTTAATTAAATTAATTCTTAATTTCTTTTCTTGGGTATTATTTTGGTATTTAATATCTTACTTGGGTATTTAATATTTAATTTTGTATTTGTTCTTTTAAAATTTTTTCCTAAGGTGGTAATTCAGATGCTCATATGTGTTTTTAGTGGTATAAATTTCCCTGTAAGAGCTATTTATCCTGTATCTCACAACTTTTGATTGTTTTTATATTCATTTTCATTTAGTTCAAAATATTTTAAAATTTCTCTTGAGATTTCTTCTTTGATGTATGTATTATTTAGAATTGTGATGCTTAATCTCCATGTATTTTGTGAGTTTCCATTGATCTTTCCGTTCTTGGTTTCTAATTTAGTTCTACATGGTCTGAGAGCAGACGTTGTATGATTTCTAGTCTGTTAAATTTGTGAAAGTGTGTTTATGACTCAAAACGTGGTCTATCTTGGTAAATGTTCTGTATGAGCTTGGGAAGAATGTATTCTGCTGTTGTTGGATGAAGTAGCATGTAGGTGTCAATTACATCTAGTTGACTGATGGTGTTACTGAGTTCAAGCGTGTCCTGATGGATTTTATGCCCACTGGTCTGTCCACTTCTGAGAGAGGGTGAAGTCTCCAACTGTGATAGGGAATTCATTTACTTCTCCTTGCAATTCTACCAGGTTTTGCCTCATGTAGTTGATGCTCTGTTGTTAGGTGCCTTAATGATTATTATGTCTTTTTAGAGAACTGACCCCTTTACCATTATGTAATGACCTTCTTTATCCCTGATAATTATCTTTACTTGAAGTATACTCTTTCTGTATAAAAAGCTTTCTCTGGTGGCTCAGATGGTAACGAATCTGCCTGCAATGCAGGTAGACCTGGGTTTGATCCCTAGGTTGGGAAGATCCCCCAGAGAAGAAAATGGCTACTTGCACCAATATTCTTGCATGGAGAATTCCATGGACAGAGGAGCCTGGTGGGCTACGGTCCATGGGGTCTCAAAGAGTTGGACACAAGTGAACAACTAACAGTTTCACTCTTGCTTTCTTTCAGTTAGTATTAATGTGGTATATTGTCCTCTGTCCATTTACTTTACATTTCTCTGGTGGCTCAGAGGTTAAAATGTCTGCCTCCAGTGCGGGAGACCCGGTTCGATCCCTGGGTGGGAAGATCCCCTGGAGAAGGAAATGGTAACCCACTCCAGTATTCTTGCCTGGAGAATCCCATGGACAGAGAAGCCTGGTAAGCTACAGTCCATGGGGTCGCAAAGAGTTGGACACGACTGAACGACTTCACTCACTCACTCACTCACTCATATTTAAAGTGAGATTTTTGTAGACAAGGCTTACTATACAAGTATAGTGATATCTTTGATCCATTCTGAAAATCTGGCTTTTAATTAGCGCATTTAGATCACTGACATGAATGATTATTGATATAGTTGAATTAGTATACACTACTGTTTTCTGTTTGCCCTTATTCTTTTTTTTTTTTTTGCCTGTGCTGCACAGCTTTTAAGATCTCAGGAACCTAGGCCACGATTGTGAAAGCCCAGAATCCTCCCCACTAGGGCATCAGGGAGCTCCCACTTTGTTGATATTTTTGTTGTACATTTTTCCCCCCTGCCTTTTGTGGCTTTAATTGAGTGTTTTGTATGATTCCTTTTCTGTCCTTTCTTAGAAAATAGCTATACTTCATTTTTGATTTTTTAAGTGTTCTAGTTCATAACTAATTCTAGTC
>SJYC01049334.1:0-17287 GCA_006408675.1 Madoqua kirkii
GTCAGAAGAATCCTGTCTGTGGCGTTCTCCTTATCGGCGAGGCGGGCGACCACACTTGTAGAGTAAACTTGTCTAACTTCATGCGGTCTCTAAGTATTTCATAATCACCAGTCCCTGTCAGCATACTTTTTACAATATATATGGGGCCATATCTTTGGTTATTATCGGCTTGTTTTGGGGCAGCTTTCCAAAGTACATATTGCCTTCCAGATAGACAAGCCTTAGCGACTGTCATCCAATCACAGAGTGACATCCATCTGCCTGCTAAGGCTTCTACCAACTGCATAGTATATGGTGCTCTAAGCCCATACGAAGAACATGCATGTTTTAGTTCTTTTACCATTTTCTTTGGAATGGTTTCCCATTTGATAGCCCTTCCACTACTGTAGTCATCAAATACTACAGGAAAACAAGCTTCAAGGTGGGGATCAAATTCATCTTCAGGGGTAGAAAATGCTCTTCTCTGGGGAGTATCTAGTGAAGCTCCCTTGCCTCTATAAGGAGAAGGGGGCAAGGGAGGACCGGGGTGTCCCATGTCTCTCCTTTCATACTCCAGAGATCTTTTACCTGTTTGATGCTTAAATCTCATGGCTGGTATGACTGGGGACATGTCTTTTAAATTCCTGGGAGTGGGTGGCATAATAAAGGATGTTTGTCTTAAACTCCTGGGAGCAGAAGGTCTGATTGAGGAAGTTTCACTTGGGTTCCTGGGAGGCTCTTTATTTAAAAGAAGCCAATCTTCATCAGAATGGTGCTGAGGTATCTTTTCTTCTAAATCTTCCTCATCTGAGAACTATTCTTTTCTCTCATCCTTATCCTTCACTTGTTCTTGGACAGTAATTGCAGCTAGCATTTCATTTAACTGCTGATAGCTACTAGGTATAGCCTCTTTTTCCTCCTTTTCCTCTTTTATAGATACTCTTTTTTCTTCACTTTCCTCTTTAAGATGTACTTTTTCAGATTCAGGGGCAGGGTCTAAAGCATACCTAATTATATTCCATAAGGAAAAGGCGTCTTTTCTGGCCATGTTCAACAAGGAAAGTGTTTAGCTGTTTTCCTACTCTCTCCCAGGAATCTAAGTTAACAGTGCCCTCTTCTGGAAACCAAGGACACTGTTCTTGTACAAATGAAAAAAATGAATGAATATTGGATTTCATAATTTTAATTCCTCTTTTACTTAGCAACTGCAAGATTACTCCTATAAAAAGCTGTCCAAAAAAAAAAGTCTTATAAAGAAGATTCTGTGTCTGCCTTAAAGTTTATACCTTTGCCAAAGAGGATTTCTTTTCAACCCGCTGGTTTCTTTCAACCCTTAAAACACTTCCCACTCCTCACCCTACGTATCTTATGCAGGGGGGTCTGAAACACCCTGAGTAGGGTCCTATCCATCCCATATTTCTGAGCACTTCTGAGACCTACCTTTGAATAGCCTGTTCTGGGTGCCACTTGCCAGGGTCTAGCCCTAGTGGATCCAGGGAAATTCGAAGCAGGGATGGAGTTGGCATCTAGAGGAAAATTGTTTAATTAAAGATATGGAGAGAGATTAGAAAAGAATAGTGTACTAGGAAAATTAGTAGAGAAAAGATGCTGAATAACCTAGTTTATGAAAAAAAAAACAAAAAAGCCCTCAGACAAGGGGCTTGCACCATCTACATAGGCTACAGGTGTCTTCCCAGTCTCTGGGAGAAGCAGAGACACAAAGCACCCCCTCATTCAAATCTTAGAAGCCCAGGCAAAATTAGTAGGCCCAGCAAACCTCCACGTTCCAGATGGGAATTCAGCCAGAAAAGGAGACTGAGAAAGAACTACATGGGGAAACCAGTCTTTCCAGTAACTGGACCATTTATTTATTTTCCAGGGCCACTTTTACACTTTAAGTCATACATAGAGATAAATGTAAAATACAAAGTCACGTGGGGTCAGCAGTCCTGACTCTTATTGAAACCATGCTTTCTTTCTACATTCCTTCTGATATAAAAAGTTCTCAGGTGATTTACATCATCTTATGGCCAAGAGGCCTGCTAACATTTTATGACCCTTTCTGATGATGATTAGTCAACCAGAAAAGTTATTTTCTCCAAAGGTGATTTTTCTTAAGTCAGGCACCACCCTCCGAAGGCACCAGATAAAATTGCATTCCTACAGGGCAAAGGTGCAGTGGGGTACAATCAGGAAAAGAATGTAGTTAGCCTAAGGTCTAACGTGATTAATATCAAGGTTAATACTTATTTCTCCTATATGCTAGTTATATCAATTAGTGTGTATAAGGGGCAAAGGATATGAAAGCTTAGCAGCAAATATTGGCTCAACAATGAAACACTCCACTGGTATAATTTCTAACTAACTCACTAATACTATACTAATAATTTTCTAACTTCTCAAAAGAATCTGTATTTAGAAAGTTTATGGCATCTCAT
The DNA here is from genome assembly GCA_006408675.1 of Madoqua kirkii. NCBI lineage: Eukaryota > Metazoa > Chordata > Mammalia > Artiodactyla > Bovidae > Madoqua > Madoqua kirkii. The sequence continues at coordinate 2,418 of SJYC01049334.1, forward strand.
GCCTCTCATGGTTGGGAGGCTGTGAACAATCACATGTTGCCAGACAAACATGTCAGGCAGGCTAGAGAGCCATCAGAGAAGTTTTTGGACAGAAACACCCTTGTTACACCAAGGAGATTTATTACCTGGAGCTCTAAGTTAGCTCCCATTCAGAGAGAGGTGGTGGGGGATAATCCCCCATAAAGTAAGAAGAGTAGGTGTAAGCATAATGCAGTAAGGTAGGCAGACTCTGGTTTTGTGGGTAGATGCTCAAAAAAGTCCAGGGTAACCCCTGAGGCCTGATCCCGCCATTGAGTATGTCAGGCCTCCTTCCTCATGATCTCTGCCATGGGCAAGATCCTCATGCTAGCTCCCGGCATTTCTTGAATTGCATCAAGGATGTGAGGATCCTTTCGAGGCTCAAGATGGAAGGTGGGATTTCTCTCAAGATGCTGCAGAACAATGAAACACTCCACTGGTATAATTTCTAACTAACTCACTAATACTATACTAATAATTTTCTAACTTCTCAAAAGAATCTGTATTTAGAAAGTTTATGGCATCTCATGCCTCTCATGGTTGGGAGGCTGTGAACAATCACATGTTGCCAGACAAACATGTCAGGCAGGCTAGAGAGCCATCAGAGAAGTTTTTGGACAGAAACACCCTTGTTACACCAAGGAGATTTATTACCTGGAGCTCTAAGTTAGCTCCCATTCAGAGAGAGGTGGTGGGGGATAATCCCCCATAAAGTAAGAAGAGTAGGTGTAAGCATAATGCAGTAAGGTAGGCAGACTCTGGTTTTGTGGGTAGATGCTCAAAAAAGTCCAGGGTAACCCCTGAGGCCTGATCCCGCCATTGAGTATGTCAGGCCTCCTTCCTCATGATCTCTGCCATGGGCAAGATCCTCATGCTAGCTCCCGGCATTTCTTGAATTGCATCAAGGATGTGAGGATCCTTTCGAGGCTCAAGATGGAAGGTGGGATTTCTCTCAAGATGCTGCAGCGAAAAACAACCTCATCTCGCTTTGAGGGGAGAACCTCCTGGTTTTTCTCGAGTTGCAGCTGGAAACTTGGGGTTTCTCTCAGGTTACGATGGGGACCTCAGAGACCCACTCGTGTTGCCTCAGGAAACACTGAGTTGACCAACAGAACTCTAGACATGGCCTTATTCCCCAGCGACTACTGGAGAGGAATCCCAGAATACTGGAGTGGGTAACTTTTCCATTCTCCAGGGGATTTTTCTGACTCTCCACATATTGTAGGACTAAACTTAATAATTCTTATTTTTATTTCATTTGAAGTAGACTTTAGGTAACTGAAAGGACAGTGTAGGTACTTTCAGGATGTCATCTGCAAAATGAAGCCCTTTCGGCAAATGTGGTCCGAACCTCCAGGTAGGCATTGCTGTTGTAAATGTGACATCTCAGCCAGAAGGGAGATGCAGAGCTCTTCCTGTTCCACAAACAAATTCACAGAAGAAGCCAAAAGAGAGAGCTGGAAAATGAACAACACCAGTGACCAAAAAGCGTTCTCATTGGACAAAGCTAGAGAAAACCCAACATCCTATGGCCCAAAAGCCCTCTTGGAAATGAATGTTCGGTAAAGAAGAGAAGAAACATGTGAGGGTGGACAGGCCATGCCCATGGCCAGTGTAGTTACAAGACACCTGACCTCTCAGATGAAGACACATGCCAGCGTAAACCCTTTGCAGACAGCACCAATGGTCATCACCGTGTGTTTAGTCTGGTGTCAACATGCCACAGGTACCACACGAGGGAGCAGACCTGTGCCTCTTCCTCTGCCCCACATCCCACCCTCAGGAAGGCAGCTCAGGTGCTTTCAGGACCTGCCTGCCTGTCTGGCTCAGCGATGAGCTGCGACCACCTCCAGGGTAGACTCCACCTTCTCTTCTCTATGCACAGTGAACCTGCACACAGTGGGCCTTCAGAACCTCAAGGAACTCACCCCAGCCCCACTAGAGCCAGCAGCCTCCCCTGGCATCCAAACGCCTGTGGAGTCACTTTGACCCAAGCCCTAGTTCTGGACCCCTGCAGCCTCCTTCAGCCTCTACAGTGTGAATAATCAGGTCCTTTATACACAGATCTGGGCTTTGGATTCACAGTCAGCTCTGTCCCTCCCATGGCAGCCAGGTGGGCTGCCATGCAGGCAAAGGAGCACATGACCTGAGTTTCAAGGGAGGCACTGAAAGGACAGCAGTGGGTCCAACCTGTTGCAAACTGAGGAAGGGTCCCTGCGCATCTCAGAAAAGGCCTCTGGTGTGCAAGTGTGGAGGAGGGCCTCGATGGTGCAAATAAAAGAGAGATACTCAGGGGCAAAGGCTCTTGGCCTCTCCTTTAGCAGCTCCAGTGGTAGCCTGTGAACATTGGACAGCCAATGTGGTCACATGAGCATGACTCTAATTTCCTCAGAAAGGAAGAGAAATGGTGTAGGGTGTGGGAGGACCCAGACAGTGTGGTGGGGTGGATGAAGGGTGATGCCATTCTTTCTTCAGTGCAAACTGATTTTGTGAGTCTCCAAGCTGCCAGGAGGTCCCCAAGTCAGGTCCCCACAGCACCCAGTGTGGGCTGGGTGCCTTAGCCCCTCCCACACGGACAACCTTCACCATGTGGCCTCCCTGAGTTCTAACGGCAGGAACTTCGGGGTTTGTCTGGGTACTCACTTCCTCGCTATAGCTGAGTTACCCCCTTCTTAGAGCCCCAGTTTTGTCCTCTAGAATAAGGACATTGATTGCTACATTAGCAAGTTGCTACCTTAGTCCTGTGATGACTCTTTAGGGTAATCCTACAATTAGTAGCTGGTCTTAAGAGTATTGGGCTTCCTTGAACCTCAGCTGGTGAAGTATCCTCCTGCACTGCAGGAGAGCCGAGTTTGATACCTGAGTCAGGAAATCCTGATCTGCTGCAGAAGGGTCAGGCTACCCAGTCCAATATTCTTGGGGCTCTTTGTAACAGCTGGTAAAGAATCTGCCTGCATGCGGAGACCTGGGTTCGACCCCTGGGTTTGGAAGATCCCCTGGAGAAGGGAAAGGCTGCCCACTCCAGTATTCTTGCCTGCACAATTCCATGGATCCTATAGTCTATGGGGTCCCAAAGAGTCGGACACGACTGAAGGACTTGTCCCTACACTTTCAAGAGATACTCCCTGAATCCAGATTAGACTGGAGTCTCCCAGTGCCATCTGGCATTTCTTCCCTGAAGCCAGCCAAAACCCAAACACTTGCATTTGCAAGGTCTCCATTTAGCCTGCTGGACAGAAAAACCAGCATGGTTCCACAAGCTCACAGATAAGCAGGAGGACTCACAGACAGACGGCTTACCTCCAGTCTCAGGTGGAGCTTCGGGACCACAGCAGGAGCCAGCGCTCTCACAACTTGGGCTCAACAGCACCCTCATTCTCAAGCCCGTGTCTCTGCCCTGATGGGAGCAGAAAGGTCACCAATCGCCCCAGGCTGACCTCACGCTCCTCCCATTGCTGTAGATTGACCTCACCATCCCTGCCCCTCCAAGTAGAACTCTTCCCTTTGATTGCAGCCTGAGTCCTGGCCCTGGGCCCCGATTGTTCACTGCCCAAGTCCTGAGCCCATCACAGTAGCCAGGGAGGATGGAACACACAGATTGGACAGATTCAGGTAGTTTGACCATACTGCCCAGAACACCTGTGAGGGCCTCACCATGTGTCGGGATGGAGACAGTGTGATGCCCCAAAAGCAGGGCTGAGAATCAGGTCACTGTGTCCTTGTGCTCTGTAATGTAGAATAAAGTTTAAAAAAATTTTTTAAATAAATAAAATAAAATGTAAATTTAAAAAGGAAAAAATAAATCACAATTATAAATATTAAGAAATTGCCAAGTATACAAATATCAAAAATCATAAAATAATAAAATGCCAAAATCTGTAATTATGTTAGGTTATATAAGATCTTCAAGGTTTTCCATGTGGCTCAGCAGTAAAGAAACTGCCTGTCAATTAGGAGACCCAGGTTAGATTCTTAGCTTGGGAAGATCCCCTGGAGGAGGAAATGGCAACCCTCTCCATGATTTTGTTGGGAAATCCCACGGACAGAGAATCCTGACAGCCTACAGTCCATGGGGTCACAAAGAATCAGATGTGACTGAACTCACATGTATATGTGATCATATTATCTATAAAAATGATTTTGCACAATACTGTTTCCAGAGGAAATAAAAATATAACTCAGTATTTTTCCTAGCAAGGTTATATGAAATCAGTTTATATTAATTTTAGGATAAGAAAAAGATTCTGTTTTACATACATCATTTGTAATGCTATGTACATTTTTAGTACAGTTGACAAATTTGGTGGAAAAAAAATCAAGTTTCTTTTACTTCCCAACTGTAAAATGGTGGGCATGTTATATTCTTAAATTTTGAATAAATTTTACAACTCTCTGGAAAAAAAAATAATAAATGCATAATACCTCGATTATAAAGTGAGGTATTCACTCATCAAAAAAATATTATAAAACTTGTCAAGTTTTCCTTTCAATTGTTGGTTCTTTGTATGTGTCTTAATTGCTATGGTGGTGTTTTGTGAGGCAGCGATCCAACTTACTTTCCCAGTAGGTGCAAAATAGCCCCAGTGGGCCTCCTCTCTTCCTTTACATATTCAGTTCAGTTCAGTTCAGTCGCTCAGTCGGGTCTGACTATCCACGACCCCATGAATCACAGCACGCCAGGCCTCCCTGTGCATCACCAACTCCCAGAGTTCACTCAGACTCACATCCACTGAGTCAATGATGCCACCCAGCCTTCTCATCCTCTGTCGTTCCCCTTCTCCTCCTGCCCCCAATCCCTCCCAGCATCAAAGTCTCTTCCAATGAGTCAACTCTTCACATGAGGTGGCCAAAGTACTGGAGTTTCAGCTTTAGCATCATTCCTTCCAAAGAAATCCCAGGGCTGCCCTCCTTCAGAATGTACTGGTTGGATCTCTTGCAGTCCAAGGGACTCTCAAGAGTTTTTTTCAACACCACAGATCCAAAGAATCAATTCTTTGGCACTCAGCTTTCTTCACAGTCCAACTCTCACACCATAGCCCTGACTAGACAGAATTTTGTTGGCAAAGTAATTAATGTCTCTGCTTTTGAATATGCTGTCTAGATTGGTCATAACTTTCCTTTCAAGGACTAAGCATCTTTTAATTTCATGGTTGCAATCACCATCTGCAATGATTTTAGAGCCCCCTCCAAACAATGTCTGACATTGTTTCCGCAATTACCCATCTATTTGCCATGACGTGATGGGACAGATGCCATGATCTTAGTTTTCTGAATGTTGAGCTGGAAGCCAACGTTTTCACTCTCCTCTTTCACTTTCATCAGGAGGCTTTTTAGTTCTTCACTTTCTGCCATAAGTATGTTGTCATCTGCATATCTGAGGTTATTGATATTTCTCCCAGTAATATTGATTCCAGTTTGTGCTTCTTCCAACTGACACTTTCTCATGATGTTTTCTGCATATAAATTATAAAAGCAGGGGGACAATATACAGCCTTGACATACTCCTTTCCCTATTTGGAACCAGTCCATTGTTCCATGTCAAGTTCTAACTTTTGCTTCGTGACCTGCATACAAGTTTCTCAAGAGGCAGGTCAGGTGGTCTGGTATTCCCATCTCTTCAAAATTTTCCATCACCTTATTGTGATCCACACAGTAAAACGCTTTGGCATAGTCAATAAAGCAGAAATAGATGCTTTTCTAGAACTCTCTTGCTTTTTCAATGATTCAGCAGATGTTGGCAATTTGATCTCTGGTTCCTTGGCCTTTTCTAAAACTAGCTTGAATATCTGGAAGTTCACGGTTCATGTATTGCTGAAGCCTCACTTGGAGAATTTTGAGCATCACTTAGTAAAGCCTGTGAGATGAGTGCAACTGTGGGGTAGTTTGAGCATTCTTTGGCCTTGGAATGAAAACTGACCTTTTTCAGTCTTGTGGCCACTGCTGAGTTTTCTAAATTTTCTGGCATATTGAGTGCATCACTTTCACAGCATCATCTTTCAAGATTTGAAATAGCTCCCCTGGAAATCCATTACCTCCACTATTCTTCATCGTGATGCTAAGGCCCACTTGACTTTACATTCCAAGATGTCTGATACTAGGTGAGTGATCACACCATCATGATTATCTGGGTCGTGAAGATCTTTCTGGTACAGTTCTGTGAATTTTTGCCACTTCTTAATATCTTCTGCTTTTGTTAGGTCCATACTATTTCTGTCTTTATCGAGCCCATCTTTGCATGAAATGATCCCTTGATATCTCTAATTTTCTTGAAGACATCTCTAGTCTTTTCTACTCTGTTGCTTTCCTCTATTTCTTTGCATTGTTCACTCCTCAAGGCTTTCTTATCTCTCCTTGCTATTCTTTGTGCCTATGCTTTCAGATGCTTTTATTTTTCCTTTCTCCTTTCTTTTCTCTTCTCTTCTTTTCACATCTATTTGTGAGGCCTCCTCATACACCCAGTTTGTTTTTGTGCATTTCTTTGTCTTGGGGATGGTCTTGATCCTTGTTCCTGTACAATGTCACGAACCTCCATCCATAGTTCATCAGACACTCTATCAGATCTAATCCATTAAATCTATTTCTCACTTCCTATGTATAATCATCAGGGATTTGATTTAGGTCATACCTGAATTGTCTAGTGGTTGTTTCTACTTTCTTCAATTTAAGTCTAAATTTATCAATAAGAAGTTCATGATCTGAGCCAGTCAGCTCCTCATCTTGTTTTTGCTGACTGTATAGAGCTTCTCCACCTTTGGCTGCAAAGAATATAATCAGTCTGATTTCAGTGTTGACCATCCGATGATGTCCATGTGTAGAGTCTTCTCTTGAGTTGTTGGAAGAGGGTGTTTGCTATGACCAGTGCGTTCTCTTGGCAAAATTCTATTACTTGCCCTGCTTCATTCCATACTCCAAGGCCAAATTTGCCTATTATTCCAAGTGTCTCTTGATTTCCTACTTTTGCATTCCAGTCCCCTAGAATGAAAAGGACATCTTTATTGGGTGTTAGTTTGAAAAGGTCTCAAAAGTCTCCAACCGTTCAACATCAACTTCTTCAGCATTACTGGTTTGGGCATAGGCTTGGATTACCTGATATTGAGTGGTTTCCCTTGGAAAGGAACAGAGATCATTCTATCGTTTTTGAGAGGGCATCCAAGTACTGCATTTCAGATTCTTTTGTTGACCATGATGGCTACTCCATTTCTTCTAAGGGATTCCTGCCCACAGTAGTAGATATAATGGTCATCTGAGTTAAATTCACCCATCTCAGTCCATTTTAGTTCACTGATTCCTAGAATGTCAGTGTTCACTCTTGCCATCCCATTTGACCAGTTCCAGTCTGCCTTGATTCATGAATCTAACATTCCAGGTTCCTATGCAGTATTGCTCTTTACAGAATTGGACCTTGCTTGTTTCACCAGTCACATCCAAAACTAGGTATTGTGTTTGCTTTGACTCCATCCCTTCAGTCTTTCTGGAGTTATCTCTCCACTGATCTGTAGCATATTGGGCACACACCGACCTGGGAGTTCCTCTTTCAATATCCTATCATTTTGCCTTTGCATACTGTTCATGGGGTTCTCGAGGCAAGAATACTGAAGTGGTTTGCCATTCCCTTCTCCAGTGGACCACATTCTGTCAGCCCTCTCCATCATGAACTGTCTGCCTTGGGTGGCTCCTCACAGCATGGCCTAGTTTCATTGAGTTAGACAAGGCTGTGGTCCATGTGATCAGACTGGCTAGTTGTCAGTGATTATGGTCTCAGTGTGTCTGCCCTCTGATGCCATCTCACAATACCTACCATCTTACTTGGGTTTCTCTTACCTTGGGTGTGGGATATCTATTCATGCCACTGCTAACTGTCTGCCTTGGGTGGCTCCTCACAGCATGGCCTAGTTTCATTGAGTTAGACAAGGCTGTGGTCCATGTGATCAGACTGGCTAGTTGTCAGTGATTATGGTCTCAGTGTGTCTGCCCTCTGATGCCATCTCACAATACCTACCATCTTACTTGGGTTTCTCTTACCTTGGGTGTGGGATATCTATTCATGCCACTGCTCCTTACCTTGGGCAAGGGACGGATATCTCATCAGGGCCGCCCTTCCTGACCTTGAACATGGAATAGCTCCTCTCGGCCCTCCTGCACCACACACAACCTTTCAGTTTCAATTCAGTTCAGTCGTTCAGTCGTATCCGACTCTTTGCTACTATTAGACCCATAAAGAATAAGAAAAATAAAACTTTTTGATTTACCTTTATTTACGCATGCTTCTGTTCTCTTCCTTTATGCAGGATCCAGATTTTGGACCTGTATTACTTTCCTTCTTTTTAAAGAAACATAATATTTCTTGTAAGGCAAGTCTACTAGCAACAAATTTCATCAATTTTTGTTTGTCTATGTATTTCTCTTTCACTTTTAAAGGGTAATTTCATAGGGTGCAGAATTCTAGATTTTTTTTTCTCTCAATACTTTATTTCACCCTATTCTCTTCTTGCTTGCAAAGTTTCTTTGGAGAAGTCAAGTGTAATTTTTGTTCCCCTTTATGTACGGTGATTTTTTCCCTCTGGCTTCTTCCAGGATTTTTTCTTTATCTAATTCTGTATTTTGAAGATGATATGCCTAGGTATAGTTTTTTCAACAGTTATCCTGTTTCAGGGACATTGGTGTTCTCTGAGCTTTCTAGATCTGTGGTTTGATGTCCAACATTAATTTGGGGGAAATTCTTGGTCATTATTTTTTCACATATTTCTTCTGTTCCTTTTTCTTTCTTCTTCTAGTATTACCAGTTGTTATTATTGTTTAGTCACTGAGACATGTCTGACTCTTTTGCAATCCCATGGACTATAGCCCACCAGGCTCCTCTGTCCATGGAGTTCTCCAGGCAAGATTACTTGAGTGGGTTGCCATTTCGTTCTCCAGTGGGATCTTCCTGAGCCAGGAATCACACCCGCGTCTCCAGTTTGGCAGATGGATTCTTTACCACTGAGTCACCTGGAAAGCCCAGTACTACCATTACACATATATTAAACCTTTGAAGGTGTCTCCCAGTGTTTGGATAGTCTGTTTTGATTTTTTTTTTTCAGTTTTTGTTCTCTTTGCTACTTAGTTTTGGAGATTTCTATTGATATATCCTCAAGGCTAGAGATTGTCTTTTCAGTTTTCTCCAGTTTACTGATAAACCTACAAAGGCATTTTTCACTTGTGTTCTTGTTTCTGGTCTCTAACATTTATTTTTCAATTTTTCTTTTTCTTTTAGGATTTTATCTCCCTTCTTCCATTGCTTATCTGTCCATATATTCTGTCATTTTTTCCTGTAATGGATAAATTAGCCTATTAATCATACATATTTAAAATTCCCAATCTGATTGATTTCACCATCTCTGCTGTGCCTGGTTCCCAGTTGTGTTGCTTACTCCCTCTTCTAAAGGAGTTTTTGTTTTCTAATATTTGGTATAAATTTTTCTTGATAACTTGATGTGTTAGTCAGCTTATGTTGCTATAAAAGGATGCCATAGACTGGGTGTCTTACAGGCAACAGAAATGTATTTCTTATAGTTCTGTAAGGCTGAGAAGTCTAAGATGAAGGTGCCAGCAAATTCTTTGCCTATTGAGGATCTGTGTCCTAGTCATAGACATCTTTTTGTTGTGTTTTTGCATAGTGGCAGGAGCAAGGGAACTGTCTGGGATTTTTTTTTTTTTTTAATAAGTAAAGGCACAGATTTCACTCATGAGCGCTCTACCTTCATGAGTGAATCACTTCCCAGAGGCACTGCCTTCAAATACCGTCACATTGGGGGAATAGGTTTAAATTTGTATCTTTCAGGGACAAAAGCATTAAATCTCTAGCACTTGACATGATATATCAGGTAAAAAAACTGCTGAAAATATGCCTTTCGTAATGTAGTCTGGGGAAGGAGGAGTGTTCTACAATCCTATGACTAGCTCTTAGTCTTTTAGTGAGCCTATGTCTCTGGACTGTGAGCTTCACAAACGTTCTCAGTGTTTTTCTCTCTCCTTAGCTGGAATAGAATGGCTAGTGGGGCCTGGAAATGGGTATTTTATTTTGTGTGGAAGGGAAGACTGGAATTTTTTTCTTATACCAAGTTTACTAGATGCGAATAATAATGCAGCAGTTTAGACTGTGGTTAATGATATTCTCCTGAGAGCAGGCTTTGTTAAGATAAACAGAGTGTTCTGGTATATTTCACAATGATTCCTTTCCCTCTGTCTCTGCCAGAAACTTAAGGGGATTTTACTCCAGTATTTACTGTGAGAATCTAAGTTGAGCTCCTGGACTAGATGAAAATTGTGAGGTCCTCCTCTATGACTGAGACCCTGCAGTTTTTAACTTTCAGACTTGGCTGCGTGGAGCCTCCAGCAATACATCAAATGTAGTTCAGATTTCCCTGCCTTGGCAGTGGTTCCCATAGTGGTTTCTGCGGTGAGTTTCTGGTCTGGTAAGCTGTGACTTCTTGTGTTGGCTTGTCTGTCTCTCCAGGCTAGGGGGCAGCCATTTTGCCCTGTGTTCTCTGCTCTCTCATGGATTCAAAAGAGTTTGATTTTTCATGCTGTTCAGGTTTTTACTTGTTGTCAGGGAAGAGTGTCAACATTAAAGTTTCTTACATGTGGGACTAGAGACTGGAAGTCAGGAAATAAGTTTTTTAAGCATTAAATATTTTCTGGCAATGACATCAGCAAGATGGTGACCTCGGAGTCCCAACATTCTTCTTTCCCCATAAAGTAGTAACAGTCAATAAACATCTATATCCTGATGAAAATAGCTCTGGGGAAGCTCTGTAGTACAATGAAGAAGCCTGGAGGCCTCAAGGAGCTTCAAAACTAAGGATGGTCACATAGAAAATTGTAGAAGGCATTTTGCCTGCATGACCCCATCCCTCAGTCCATAGCTAAGTTATGAAAGACATACAGAATACTGTATCTAAAGTACAAGCTCAATTATTAAGACAAAAGAAGAAGAAAATCACATCAGAAAGGTGATTTTCCCCATGCATAGGAAAGGGAGTGGGAGTCCTCCTGGAGCTGGTCTGGTATAGGCACAGCCCTGCTGCAGTGGTGGTGCCAGTGTCTGAGACGAGGCCACACAGAGGACTGGCACAGAGCCAGGGTCTTGGCTGCCCATGGCGGGTGCTGGATCCAGCCCTGCGGGGTGAGTAGCGGAGGCTGCGGCAGGTCCTTCTCCGAGGCAGGCACAGCAACATGGAATAGAGGCAGTTCCGTCAGCTGCTTCTACTGACTTTGTGTTTTGTTCTTGTTTCTCTAGGTATTGCTTATTTGAGATTTTTCTTGTTTTCTAAGCTTGTATCACTGTAAGCTTCCCTGTTAGACCTGCTTTGGCTGCATCCCATAGGTTCTGGATTGTGATTATTTTCATTTTCATTTGTCTCTGCTGCTGCTGCTAAGTCGCTTCAGTCGTGTCCGACCCTGTGCGACCCCATAGACGGCAGCCCACTAGGCTCCTCCGTCCCTGGGATTCTCCAGGCAAGAACACTGGAGTGGGTTGCCATTTCCTTCTAGATATTTTAAAAAATTTCCTCTTTAATCTTTTCAGTGATCCATTGGTGACTTATACTGTTTGTGCTGTTTACAGTTTTTTATAGTTGATTTCTAGTCTCATGGTGTTGTGGTCACAAAAGATGCCTGATATGATTTCAGTTTTCTTAAATTTACCAAGGCTTGCTTTGTGGCCGACATTATTGCTTTAAATATTTTCTGTTTAATTTTTGCCATTTTAATTGCAGTCTGCCTTGGCCTGTTTTTCTTTGAGTTAATCCTGTATGGGACTATTGGTGCTTCCTGGACTTGGATGTCTGTTTTCTTTCCCAGGTTAGGGAAGTTTTCAGTTATTATGTCTTCATTAGTTTCTCAAGCGCTTTCTCTCTCTCTTATTCTTCTAGGACCCCTATAATGCAAATATTAATGTGTTTGGTATTGTCCCAGAGGTCTTTTAAACTGCCCTCATTTCTTTTCATTCTTTCGTTCTTTCTCCTTTTCAGTGGCAGTGATTTCTGTTATTCTGTCTGATCCATTTCTCTGTATCATTTAGTCTCCTCTTAATTCCTTTTAGTGTATTTTTTATTTCAGTTAATTGTGTTCTTCATCTCTGTTTGATTGTTCTTTTATTTTCCAGCCCTTTGATAAACACTGTGTACTTATTTTCTCAAATTGTTTGGTCATCTCTACAATCATTATTCTGTAGTCTTTCTTGGTAGATTGCGTTTCTACTTTACTTAGTTCTTCTTCTGGAAGTTTATCTTGTTCCTTTGTCTGGAACATATTCATCACTGGCTCATTTTGTCTAGGTTGCAATTTTATTTTTATGTATCAGTTTTTTCAATTTTATTTTTATGTATATTAATTATGTTTCTCAACCTTGTAGAAGTGACCTTCTGTAGGGGATGTCCTATGTGTCACTCTCCTCTTATCACCCAAGCTGTATGCTGGAGGGGTTCCTCATATGAGGGCTGGTGTGTCCTTATTTGTAAGTGTTTGGGTAGGCTTTGCTGGCCCCTCGTCCAGTGGGTTGCCATGCCTCACCTTGTGTGGGAGCTACTGGCTGTTGTTTAGTGGAGTCTGGTCACCAGGTGGTTAGCTTCAGGACCCTAGGGGACCCTGGTGGTGGTGGTTAGATTCAGGACACTGCCTCAGTGGTGGGCAGTGTTGGGTCCTGAAGACTTTGGGACTGTTGCCTGCCCACTGGTGGGTGATGCCTGTTCCTGGGGTTAGTGCCAGACTCTTGGAAGGCAGAATTGTTCCTGGAGTCTGGCGGTAAGGCCCAGGGATCTCAGGGCTTGTTTCAGACTATTTGTGTGTTTGTTGGGAGTTCTTCACATAGTTGGGAGTGGGATCTGGAGTGTCTTGAAGCTTGTATTGGCCTGCTAGTGGGTAGGACCAGGGCCCACCTGGTCCCAGGGTAAGGTCTGGCCTGCTGTAGTGGGGTGGATCTACAAGCTGTGGAATCATAGTTGTTTTGTGTATGGTGTTTGCATGAGGCTTGTCTAGAGGCTACTGCAGGCTTCCCACAGGGAAGGGCCAGTGCCTACCCACTGGTGGATTAGTTCAGTTCAGTTCAGTTCAGTTGCTCAGTCGTGTCCGACTCTTTGTGACCTCATGAATCGCAGCACGCCAGGCCTCCCTGTTCATCACCATCTCTCAGAATTCAGTCAGACTCACGTCCATTGAGTCCGTGATACCATCCAGCCATCTCATCCTTTGTCATCCCCTTTTCCTCCTGCCCCTAATCCCTCCCAGCATCAGAGTCTTTTCCAATGAGTCAACTCTTTCGCATGAGGTGGCCAAAGTACTGGAGTTTCAGCTTTAGTATCATTCCTTCCAAAGAAATCCCAGGGTTGATCTCCTTCAGAATGGACTTTCTTTGGCATTGCCTTTCTTTGAAATTGGAATGAAAACTGACCTTTTCCAGTCCTGTGGCCACTGCTGAGTTTTCCACATTTGCTGGCATATTGAGTGCAACACTTTCACAGCATCATCTTTCAGGATTTGAAACAGCTCCACTGGGATGCCATCACCTCCACTAGCTTTGTTCGTAGTGATGCTTTCTAAGGCCCACTTGACTTCACATTCCAGTATGTCTGGCTCTAAATTAGTGATCATATCATCATGATTATCTGGGTCGTGAAGATCTTTTTTGTACAGATCTTTTCTGTATTCTTGCCACCTCTTCTTAATATCTTCTGCTTCTGTTAGGTCCATACCATTTCTCTCCTTTATGGAGCCCATCTTTGCATTAAATGTTCCCTTCATATCTCTGGTCTTAACTCTCTGGTGGACAGGGCAGTGTCTGGAGGCCTGTTGAGAGGTGATTATGGGCTCGAGAAGTCTTTAGACAGCCTGTTTGGTGATGAGTGGAGTTGTGTTCCTGCTCAAGTAGTTATTTGGCCTGAAATGTGCCTATACCATCTACAGGCTCCTGTGTGTGGCCAGGTCTTGGCACAAATGAGCTAAGACGGCAGCCACCAACAACACTGTCACTACAGTAGTGTTCCTAAGTACGGCTGCCACCAGTGTTTTTGTTCTCCATGTGAGCCATAGCCACCTCCTAGCTCCATGGGAGGCTCTCCAGGACTAGCGGGAAGCTCTGGCTCAGAAACTTACAAAACTACTGCTTTTTCCTTGGAGTCCACCTTGTCTTGTGGTTCCTTCTTTATGACGTTAGTTGTGGAAGATCTTTCCAGTCTTTTTCCTTGATAGTTGTTCTGAAGATAGTTGTGATTTTGGTGTTATCATGAGAGGAGGTAAGCTCAAGATCTTTGTACTCTACTATCTTGCTCCAACCTCAAAATTGACTTCATTTTAATTTAGAGGTTTGCTTTGTTAGAAAAAATAGCTTTATTCAGATATAATTCATGTGTAACATAATTATTTAAAGTATATAATTTCATGGTTTAGTATGTTCTTAGAGTTGTACAACTGTTAACACCATCAATTCTAGAATATTTTAATTTACCCAATAAGCGGTCGTTTCCATCCCCCTCCAATGCTCTTAGCTCTAGGCAATCAATAATTTATTTCTGGCTCTGTAGATTTGTTTCTCTGAACATTTCATATGTGTGGGATCATACAGCTTTTCCTTTATTGACTTCTTTCATTTGGCATAGTGTTTTCTAGGATGTAGCATGTATCAGTGTTTTATTTCTTTTCATGGCTGAATAATATGACATTGTATGGATATTCCACATTTTGTTTATCCGTTCATTCATTAGTCGATACACATTTGGGTCATAATCACTTTTTGGCTAAGAAGAAAAGTAGTAAATATAGCAATATGCTAAGTGAAAGCAAAAGAATAAAGCCATGAGCATTTGTATATGAGTCTT
>SJYC01049338.1:0-13854 GCA_006408675.1 Madoqua kirkii
CATCTTTAGGAAAGTAAAATGAGCATCTCTTTCCATTTTTTTAATGGACATATAAATATTTCATGAAGTGGTCTCTGTAAGCGAGCATTCTTTTTGAAACCTGGAGTGAAATAATTTATTTCAAAGCAGTTAATGAAAATATATTTTAAAAAGTAACATTATAGAGAGATTTTTATCCCATATAAAAAATATGTATACAACACATACAAATGTTCCTAAAGAATTTTTCTGTAAAAAAAAATGTTCCCTTTTGTGTTGCATATATATAGTGTTGCTGTGTCACCATATGGAGCTATTTTGTGGGTCAGTAAATAAAGAAATTTAGGAGGAATTAATTTCTCGAAAGTGCTAGTAGTAGTAAGTTTATTTTAAAAGGCTGAGTCTAATAAACAATAGTAATATTTTCTAAGAATTGATAAAGGCAAGTAGTAAAGAATGAGTTTGTAAGAGAAAGTGAAAGCAGTGTCCTGGTAAGACTGATGAGTATGAAATACTCATCGTTGCTTTTCAAACCAAACCTTTTAGGTCATCAATCAGTTAAGAGTGGCAAGTAGTGACCATTAGGTGGATTCATTAATACCCTGCAGCCTGCTTGTACAGGGTGACCCACATCTGTCTTCATTAGAAGTTTTCTGGTTGCTGGTAGTGAACAGATGGGTCATTATTGCCAACACTGCCCTCTGGGGCTACCTGGAGGACAGGCAAAGTCATCCTACATAGGACACATCCATATTTACCTACTAGGATATACACAAAATATTTTGAGTAATGATGATATATTGAGATATTTTTAACCAAAAGCCTGCCCATGTGGATTCATATTTGTAAACTGTTTATGCAAAAATATTATTTTGGAGGAAAGGGAAATGGCTTAAATGCATATTTAAAATATAACTATTTGAACATCTGTGAAAGCTCAGATACAGTTGAATTGTAAATTAGACATAAGTTGATAAATTTTTATTCAGATTATTTGAATTTAACAGTGTATTGAAAAACTTCAGTAGAAACATGGTACGTAATAGACATGGTTTTTATTGACAATGCTTTTATGTCTAATATTTCAAGATTTCCTTCCATTTGTTTAGTAGGGTTCAAATAAAATTATACCTTAAAACATATGATACTGAACTCCAAATTTAAGATATTAAAAGCTTAAATACATATATTTGATCCATCTAACTGACTTAAATAAAAGCAAAATCATGTTTATAGTCTTAGAGTATGCAATTTTAGTATTGAATTGTATCTGAGACTGTTTCTTTCAGAGGCAGCAAACACTTTTGTTATGGTAGATTAATTACACTGGTTGTACTTTCCTTGGTATAAATGATGGGAAGATACTGACTGCATACATATATCTTTGTACTATGCTTCTCTTTTTAATCTACTGAGATGCCTTTGTTCATTAATGTTCAGGGTTACCAGTAATGGAGGCTACATGTATAAACTTAGAACACTGAAAGCAAAAGTACTTTATGAAATGGTTACTCTTCTCATAATACTATAATGTGGTATTTTAAATCTAGTGTTCTGAGTTTAGAAATCTGGAGGCTGGGGTCCTGGGAAATTGGAAGACAGAAATTCTAGCAATTATTTTTTTCCTTAAATCTGATCGGCTGGCTAGTGATGAATTTGCTTTCTTTCATGTAAGTTTTATGGGGGCTCCTGTATCATGATGATTCTGATGTTAATAATACTAGTAAGTGTGGGCTAGCTTTCCCTTTATATTACAGTATTCTTAGAAGATATTCTTTGCCTAAGAAGCCAAATGTACTGCAAGCACATTGCCCCACTTTTTGTTAAAAAAGTAAACGTTTTCTTCATGTTTGTTGGTTTGCTAGTTTTCGCAGTGATCAACTTGCTTTACAGTTAGGGAGAGGAAAAACCATAGATTCTTTAAGGATCACATTTGAAATGATACTCAAGTTCTGTGTCTAAAATAAAATTTATTTTATTTCAGGAAACTGCTTATATTAAGTTTTTTCCCAAAGGAACAAAGACAATAAAAGAATTAGGACTGTGTTGTGAGAACTGTGTTGTGACTGCAGTATCTTTTTTCCACCATGTGACTCTCACTATAATAGTTGAAAATTAGAGAAGGTTAATAGAATACATGAAAAACTTCAGTCTTGTATATCAGTGTGGTCGGGTTGCTATAACAAATTATTATAGTCAGTTCAGTTCAGTCAATCAGTCATGTCCAGCTCCTTGCAACCCCATGGAGTGCAGCACACCAGGCTTCCTTGTCCATCACCAACTCCCAGAGCTTACTCAAACTCATTTCTATCGCATCAGTGATGCCATCCAACCATCTCATCCTCTGTCATCCGCCTCTCCTCCCACCTTCACTCTTTCTCAGCATCAGGGTCTTTTCAGATGAATCAGTTCTTTGCATCAGGTGGCCAAAGAACTGGAGTTTCAGATTCAGCATCAGTCCTTCCAGTGAATATTATGGACTGATTTCCTTTAAGATGGACTGGTTGGATCTCCTTGCAGTCCAAGGGACTCTCAAGAATCTTTTTCAACACCACAGTTGAAAAGCATCAATTCTTCCACATTCATCTTTCTTCATAGTCCAACTCTCACATCCATACATGACTGCTGGAAAAACCATAGCTTTGACTAGATGGACCTTTGTTGGTAAAATAATGGCTCTGCTTTTTAATATGCTCTAAAAGATGATGCTGTGAAAGTGCTGCACTCAATATGCCAGCAAACTTGGAAACTTAGGGTGACTAGAATGAAAACTGATCTTTTCTAGTCCTGTGGAAAGGTTGGTCATACCTTTTATTCCAAGGAGCAAGTGTCTTTTAATTTCATAGCTGCAGTCACCATCTACAGTGATTTTGGACCCCGAAAAAACTAAGTCTGTACTGTTTCCATTGTTTCCCCATCTATTTACCATGAACTGATGGGATCAGATGCGAAGATCTTTATTTACTGAATGTTGAGTTTTAAGCCAACTTTTTCACTCTCCTCTTTCACTTTCATGAAGAGGCTCTTTAGTTCTTCGCTTTCTACCAGCAGGGTGGTATCATCTGCATATCTGAGGTTATTGATATTTCTCCTGGCAATCTTGATTCCAGCTTGTGCTTCTTCCAGCCCAGCATTCCTCATGATGTACTCTGCATGTAAGTTAAATAATCAGGGTGACAATGTACAGCCTTGATGTATTCCTTTCCCTATTTGGAACCAGTCTGTTGTTCCATGTCCAGTTCTCACTCTTACTTCTTGACCTGCATGCAGATTTTTCAGGATGCACATCAGGTGATCTGGTAGTACTTATATCTCTTTCAGAATGTTCCACAGTTGTGATCCACATAGTCAAAGGGTTTGGCATAGTCAATAAAGCAAAAGTAGATGTTTTTCTTGAACTCTCTCGCTGTTTTGAATATCCAGTGAATGTTGGCAATTTGATCTCTGGTTCCTCTGCCTTTTCTATAAGCAACTTAAACATCTGGAATTTCATGGTTCACCTACAATTGAAGCCTGGCTTGGAGAATTTGGGGCATTACTTTGCTTGTGTGGGAGATGAGTGCAATTGTGTGGTAGTTTGAGCATTCTTTGACATTGGAATGAAAACTGACCTTTTCTAGTCCTGTGGCTGCTGCTGAGTTTTCCACATTTGCTGGCATATTGAGTGCAGCACTTTCACAGCATCATCTTTCAGGATTTGAAATAGCTCAATTGGAATTCCGTTACCTCTACTAGCTTTGTTTGTAGTGATGTTTCCTAAGGCCCACTTGACTTCGCATTTCAGGATGTCTAACTCTATAGATGAGTGATCACACCTTCATGGTTATCTGGATCATGAAGATCTTTTTTGTATAGTTCTTCTGTGTATTCTTTCTACCTCTTCTTAATATCTTCTGCTTCTGTTAGGTCCATACCTTTTCTGTCCTTTATTGTGACCATCTTTGCATGAAATATTCCCTTGTTATCTGTAATTTTCTTGAAGAGATCTCTAGTCTTTCCCATTCTGTTGTTTTCCTCTGTTTCTTTGCATTGGTCACTAAGGAAGGTTTTCTCTTGCTCCTTCTCTCTCTGTTATTCTTTGGAACTCTGCATTGAAATGGGTATCTTTCCTTTTCTCCTTTGCCTTTCATTTCTCTTCTTTTCTCAGCTATTTGTAAGGCCTTGTCAGACAATCATTTTGCCTTTTTGCATTTCTTTTTTTGGGAGATGGTCTTGATCACTGCTTCCTGTACAATGTCACAAACTTCTGTCCATAGTTCTTCAAGCACTCCTATCAGGTCTAAAATCTTGAATCTATTTGTCACTTCCACTGTATAATTGTAAAGGATTTTATTTAGGTCATACCTTAATGGTCTAGTGATTTTCCCGACTTTTCTTCAATTTAAGTCTAAATTTGGCAATAAGGAGTTCATGATTGGAGCCACAGTGAGCTCCTGGACTTGTTTTTGCTGACTGTAGAGAGTTTCCCCATCTTTGGTTGCAAAGAATATAATCAGTCTCATTTTGGTATTGACCATCTGGTGATGTCCCTGTGTGGAGTCTTCTCCTGTGTTGTTGGAAGCGAGTGTTTCCTATAACCAGGGCGTTCTCTTGGCAAAGCTCTGTTAGCCTTTGATCTGCTTCATTCTGTACTCCAAGGCCAAATTTGCCTGTTACTCCAGGTGTTTCTTGACTTCCTACTTTTGCATTCCAGTCCCCTGTAATGAAAAGGACATCTTTTTTTGGGTGTTAGTTCTAGAAGGCCTTGTATGTCTTCATGGAACCATTCAACTTCAACTTCTTCAGCATAACTAGTTGGGGCATAGACTTGGATTACTGTGCTATTGAATGGTTTGCCTTGGAAACAAACAGAGATCATTCAGTCATTTCTGAGACTGCATCCAAGCACTGCATTTTGGATTCTTTTGTTGACTATGAAGTAGTAGATATAATGGCTATCTGAGTTAAATTCACCCATTCCAGTCCATTTTAGTTTACTGATTCCTAAAATGTTGATGTTCACTCTTGCCATCTCCAATTTGACCACTTCCCATTTGCCTTGATTCCTGGACCTAACATTCCAGGTTCCTATGCAATATTGCTCTTTACAGCATTAGACTTTACTTCTATCACCAGTCATATCCACAACATTGTTTTTGCTTTGGCTCCATCTTTTCATTCTTTCTGGAGTTATTTCTCCACTAATCTACAGTAGCATATTGGGCACCTAGTAACCTGGGGAGTTCATCTTTCAGTGTCCTATCTTTTTGCCTTTTCATACAGTTCATGGGATTCTCAAGGCAAGAATACTGAAGTGGTTTGCCATTACCTTCTCTAGTGGACAACTTTTTGTCAGAACTCTCCACCATGACCAATCCGTCTTGGGTGGCCCTACACAGCATGGCTCATAGTTTCATTGAGCTAGACAAGGCTGTGGTCCATGTGATCAGTTTGGTTAGTTTTCTGTGATTGTGGTTTTCAGTCTGTCTGCCCTGTGATGGAGAAGGAGGAGGCTTATGGAAATTTCCTGATGGGAGAAACTGACTGAGGGGGAAACTAGGTCTTGTTTTGATGGGCAGGGCCATGTTCAGTAAATCTTTAATCCAGTTTTCTATTGATGGGCAGGGGTGTGGTCCCTCCCTGTTGCTTGACCTGAGTCCAAACTATGGTGGAGGTAATGAAGATAATGGCGACTCCCTTCAAAAGGTCCCATGCATGCATTGCTGCACTCAGTGCCTCTGACTCTGAGGCCGGCCACCACCAACCCACGCCTCCACTGGAAATCTCCTGGACACTCATGGGCATGTCTGGGTTAGTTCTTGTGGGGTCACTGCTCCTATCTCCTGGGTCCTGGTGTGCACATGGTTTTGTTTGTGCCCTCCAAGAGTCTGTTTCCCCATCCCGTGTAAGTTCTGGTGGTTCTATGGTGGGGTTAATAGTGACCTCCTCCAAGAGGGCCTGTGCCATACCCAGGTCTGCAGCATCTAGAGCCCCTGTGGCAGGCCACTGCTGACCCCTACCTCCACAGGAGACACTCAGACACAGTTCTCGCTCAGTCTCTGTGGGCTGGGCATGCGTTTTGTTCCCTTCCCGGTTATGAGGAGCTCAGGCAACCAGGTGCTTGGTGAGTGCTGTCCCAGTTGGGCTGTGCATCTTAATCACCTCCCTTGTCATGGCTGCTTGGTTTTCTGGGTGCGCTGTGAGAGCACTGTCTCAGGTGTGCCATATGTCTCCTTTGGAGAGCTGATCTCAGGCTGCGACCCTCCTGGTGGATGTCAAGCATCGAGGATCTCAGTAAGACATGTTTAGTAGCTGGGAGCCTGCTCACAGTTTGGTGAAAGATGCTGTCTCTGGGGCTGAGATTGTAGCAGCCCCTTGCTTTCTGACTCTGGCGGTGGCAAGCCTGCCTCTCTGCCTCTGGGTCAGGCGGGGCTGGTACACAGCTGGCTAGCTCTCCTTTGGTATTTGTTCAATCTGCTGTTCTATGAGCAGGCCAGGCTGCTCGTTAGGTTGTTAGGTTAGAGCCTTTCATGGGAATGTTCTCTTTTCTGCAATTGCAGTTAGACGTGTTGGTGGCCTAAAAAGCACACATTGATTTTTTCACAAGTCTGGAGGCTGAAGTACAAGATTAAAGTGTTGGCATGTTTAGTTTCTTCTTTTGGCTCTGTCTTTGGCTTGTAGTTGTTCATCTTCTGACTGTTTTTCTTTCCATGGCCTTTCTTTACATGGCCTGGTATCTCTTCCTCTTCTTATAAGGACACAAGTCCTAGTTGATCACGGCTCCACCTTTACCCTTATGAACTCATTTAGCATTAGTTGCCTCTTTAAAGGCCCTATGTAAATCCAGTCACGATAGGAGAGGAGGTTCAGTTCAGTTCAGTTGCTCAGTTGTGTCCGACTCTTTGCGACCCCATGAATCACAGCACGCCAGGCCTCCCTGTCCATCACCAACTCACGGAGTTCACTCAGATTCATGTCCATTGAGTCAGTGATGCTATCCAGCCATCTCATCCTCTTTCGTCCCCTTCTCCTCCTGCCCCCAATCTCTCCCAGCATCAAAGTCTTTTCCAATAAGTCAACTCTTCGCATGAGGTGGCCAAAGTATTGGAGTTTCAGCTTTAGCATCATTCCTTCCAAAGCAATCCCAGGGTTGATCTCCTTTAGAATGGACTGGTTGGATCTCCTTGCAGTCCAACCAGTCTTCTCCAACACCACAGTTCAAAAGCATCAGTTCTTTAGCGCTCAGCCTTCTTCACAGTATAACTCTCACATCAGTATATGACTACTGGAAAAACCATAGTCTTGACTACACGGACCTTAGTCAGCAAAGTAATGTCTCTGCTTTTGAATATGCTATCTAGGTTGGTCATAACTTTTCTTCCAAGAAGTAGGTGTCTTTTAATTTCATGGCTGCAGTCACCATCTGCAGTGATTTTGGAGCCCGCCAAAGTAAACTCTGACATTGTTTTCACTGTTTCCCCATCTATTTCCCATGAAGTGATGGGACCAGATGCCATGATCTTCGTTTTCTGAATGTTGAGCTTTCAGCCAATTTTTTTCACTCTCCTATTTCACTTTCATCAAGAAGCTCTTTAGTTCCTCTTCGCTTTCTGCCATAAGGGTGGTGTCATCTGCATATCTGAGGTTACTGATATTTCTCCTGGCAATCTTGATTTCAGCTTGTGTTTCTCCCAGTCCAGCTTTTCTCATGAAGTACTCTGCATATAAGTTAAATAAGCAGGATGACAATATACAGCCTTGACGGACTCCTTTTCCTATTTGGATCCAGTCTCTTGTTCCATGTCGTATTCTAACTGTTGCATCCTGACCTATGTACAGATTTCTCAAGAGGCAGGTCAGGTGTTCTGATATTCCCATCTTGTGAAGAATTTTCCACAGTTTATTGTGATCCACATAGTCAAAGGTTTTGGCATAGTCAATAAAGCAGAAATAGATGTTTTTCTGGAACTCTCTTGCTTTTTCCATGATTCAGCGGATGTTGGCAATTTGATCTCTGGTTCCTCTGCCTTTTCTAAAACCATCTTGAACATCAGGAAGTTCATGGTTCATGTATTGCTGAAGCCTGGCTTGGAGCATTTTGAGCCTTACTTTACTAGCATGTGAGATGAGTGCAGTTGTGCAGTAGTTTGAGCATTCTTTGGCATTGCCTTTGTTTGGGATTGGAATGAAAACTGACCTTTTCCAGTCCTGTGGCCACTGCTGGGTTTTCCAAATTTGCTGGCATATTGAGTGGGGAGGAGGTTAGGGCTTCCATATATGAATTTGGGAGACATATAATTTAATTCATATTATCCCACGAGAGTAGGAATATTTCATATTGGTGAATTTTGCTTTTTGATTGAATTTTATTATATTTTATTGCTACACTTAGGCATTTAGGATTTATCAGTGAAACTTGTAAATTAATTTTTTACTATAGCTGACCCTTCAGCAACTTAGAGATTGGAGTGCCAACCCTGCCTACTATCAAAAATCTGTATAATTTCTGTGTGGTTCTCTATATACATAGTTCCTCTGTATTCACTTCACAGTTGGCATTTGTAAATTCAGCCAACCTCAGATCATGTTATACTGCAGTATTTATTGTTAAAAATATCTGTAAGTTCACCCTTGCAGTATATACCTGTGATGTTCATGGGTCACTTGTATTTTTGCAGGTATGATATTTTGCATGTGTGATATTTTAAAAAGTAGTTCAATATATATAGCAACAATTTTTTGTTTGATTATTTTATCTCTTAATTTATTATTTAGGTTGTAGGTCACTCAAAGTCTTTGGCCTCAGGACCTCTTTGCACTCTTAAAATATTGAGGACCCTAAAGATCTTTTATTTATGTGGATTGTGTCTACTGACATTGTATTAGAAACTAAGAAACATTTAAAATACAAGAATATATGTGCTTGTGAGAGAGCCAGAGTAAAATAGGCAAATAAAATATTAGTGTTTTCTAGAGACTGAATGTGCCTCTCCGAAATTCATATGTTGAAAACGAATCCTTGATGTGATGGTATTTGGAGGGAAGCCTTTGGGAAGTGATGAGGGCATGAGGGTAAAAGCCCTCACAAGTCATGAATATGATTAGTGCTTTTATAAAAAAGACTCCAGAGATCCCCTTACTCCTTCTACCATATGTGGACACAGTTTGAAGATGACTGTCTGTGATCAGGAAACTGGCACTCACCAGACATCAATCTTTGACTTCTTGGTCTCAGAAAATGTAAGAAATAAATTTCAATTGTTTAAGGTATCCATATAACAAATTACTATTAACTGGATAACTTAAACACCCTGCTTATTTAATTTATAAGGGCTTCCCTGTTGGCTCAGAGATTAAAGCGTCTGCCTCCAATGCAGGAGACCTGGGTTTGATCCCTGGATCGGGAAGATCCCCTGGAGAAGGAAATGGCAACCCACTCCAGGATTCTTGCCTGGAGAATCCCATGGACGGAGAAGCCTAGTAGGTTACAGTCCATGGGGTCGCAAAGAGTCGGACACGACTGAGAGACTTCACTTTACCTTACGTCACCTATTTAACATATATACAGAATACATCATGAGAAACGCTGGGCTGGAAGAAGCACAAGCTGGAATCAAGATTGCCGGGAGAAATAGCAATCACCTCAGATATGCAGATGATACCACCTTTATGGCAGAAAGTGAAGAGGACCTAAAGAGCCTCTTGATAAAGGTAAAAGAGGAGAGTGAAAAAGTTGGCTGAAAGCTCAACATTCAGAAAACTAAGATCATGGCATCTGGTCCCATCACTTCATTGAAAATAGATGAGGAAATAATGGAAACAGTGTCAGACTTTATTTTTCTGAGCTCCAAAATCACTGCAGATGGTGATTGCAGCCATGAAATTAAAAGACACTTACTCCTTGGAAGGAAACTTACGACCAACCTAGATAGCATATTCAAAAGCAGAGACATTTGCCAACAAAGGTCCGTCTAGTCAAGGCTATGGTTTTTCCAGTAGTCATGTATGGGTGTGAGAGTTGGACTGTGAAGAAAGCTGAGCACCGAAGAATTGATGCTTTTGAATTGTGGTGTTGGAGAAGACTCTTAAGAGTCCCTTGGACTGCAAGAAGATCCAACCAGTCCATCCTAAAGGAGATCAGTCCTGGGATTTCTTTGGAAGGACTGATGTTGAATCTGAAACTCCAATTTTTTGGCCACCTCATGCAAAGAGTTGACTCATTGAAAAAGACTCTGATGCTGGGAGAGAACGGGGGCAGGAGGAGAAGGGGTCGACAGAGGATGAGATGGCTGAATGGCATCACTGACTCAATGTACATGAGTTTGGGTGAACTCTGTGAGTTGGTGATGGACAGGGAGGCCTGGCATGGTGCAATTCATGGGGTCACAAGGAGTCGGACACAACTGATGTTATGAGCCTCCATGGACTAAGGCAGTATTTCTGTAAAATTAATTTTGATGCTGAGAATTCTCTGAAAGGAAATCAAGGAGTCCCCAGGGGTCACTGGAACAAACTTTGAAAACTGTGACTATAGGATCTTTGATGTTATAAATAGGATCATTTTGCTGTTGATGATTAAATGCCAAAATTAAATGTTAATGGTTAGTAGTAAACATTCTATTACTATGTATATTGTTACATTGTATTTTAATATATATACAACTAATAGAACTGCTTTTTAGTTAATAAAGTACAAGTTAATCTTTAAACATATAATGAAACTTGAATTGGGAATGAGAATAGGTTTTCTAACTAAATCTGTTAAAAGTATAGTGACCTTTAGAGATATTGCTGGCATTTGGAACTCTTATATAGAATGTCCTCCAACATTATACTGTCAGTGGTGAACATGAGGATTGACTAGTTTGAAATGGCAGTCTTAGGCAAAGCAGTAAACTTTGAAATACCCATAATTGCTCTTAATGTCAAAAATGACACATGGCCAGGGGGAACTTCCCAACATGGCAGAGTAGAAATATTCTGAGCTCATATACTGTCTCAGACACACTAAAATTATAACTACTTATAGAACAACTGTTGATGAAAAATCCTGGAACCTATCAGTAAAGCAACTGAAAATATAAAGAAGGAGCAACAGTGAGATGGGTAGAAGGCATGCCGTTGAGGTATAGTCAAGTCTATATGCCTGGGTGGGTCACCCACAAATGGAGAATAATTAAAATCACAGAAGTTCAAGGAGGAAGGGTTCTGACTCTACACTGGGCTTCCCAGCCCCGAGTTGCTGCACTGGGAAGACAAGACCCTGGAATGTTTGGCTTTGAAGGTCGGTAGGGATTCCTGGGTGGCTCAGTGGTAGAATCCATCTGCCAGTGCAGAAGACGTGGGTTCAGTCCCTGGGTTGGGAAGATCCTGGAAGGAGGAAATGGAAAACCACTCCAGTATTCTTGCCTGTGCAGTCGCATTGACAGAAGGGCCTGGTGGGCTATAGACTGTCCATGGGGTCTTGAAAGAGTCAGACACAGCTTAACACCTAAACAACAACAACATGAACTGACTTTCCAGAATCTTCAGGGTTGGGGGAAGTAGAGACTCCACTCTTACAGGACTCGGAGCCACATGCTCCAGGACTCAGAGCAAAAGCAAGAATTTGAAAGGAGCCTGGGTCAGACCTACCAGCTAATCTTGGATAGTCCTATATAGAGAGGCAGGAGGCAACTGCAGCTCACTTTGGGGACATATAGACACTGGCAGCAGCCATTTGGGGAAGCTCATTCTACCATGTGGATGCTGGTGCTGGCAATCACCATTGTACAATCCTCCCTCTTGCTTCTTAACCTCAGGACTCAACCCCATTCCCACCCAACATCCCAACCTAGTAGGCACCAGTACTGAGATACCTTAGGCCAAGCAACTAACTGGGCAGGTACAGTCCCACCAACCAGCAGAGAGGCACTCTTAAGACTCACTGAACCTGCAGCCACACCTAAACATGGCCCTGCCCACAAAAGGTCCCAGGATTTTATAGTCAGCCTAGCAAAGGAAAAAAAAAAAAATAAAGGAAAAGCATCATAGGGAGGAGAGGTAATCAGGATTTTGAGAGTTTAAATAGAGGAATTTGAGCTAGTCATGCAGATCAAGAAAGGAAGACTCACCTTTAGAAGTGAGGTTCGAGGAGAGATCTGAAGAACGTGACTTGGAGGAGGGTTCAGAAAAAGACATTCTAGGCAGAGAGAAGAGCATCAGAGACTCTGAGGTGGCAAGGGGTAGTGGATGTCCAAGGAGCAAAGCCTGGATGTTTCTGGACATATATATATATATATGTAAGGAAATATGCAAGAGATTATTAATTACCTTGTAAAATGGTTGCCTTATTGTGGAATTATGGTTAAGTTTAGTGGTTCAGATGGTAAAGAATCCGCCTGCAATATGGGAGACCTGGTTTGATCCCCTTGGAGAAAGGAATGGCAACCCTCTCCAGAAATTTTTTCTGGAGAATTCCATGGGTAGAGGAGCCTGGTAGGCTACAGTCCATGGGATTGCAGAGTTGGACATGACTGACTGATTAATACTTTAACTTTTCTTTAGATGATTTAGGCTTTTTACATCATACCATCAGGAAAACTTTTTACCAGAGAAGTGAAAAATTTAATAACTACTTTTATATTCTTCTGACTTCAGTAATAAATGGCACATAGGATTTTGGATTTTGATAGGAAAAAATACATTGTAGGCTTAGGAAAAGAAGAACTCTTTTTCAAAATATGCTTGCTAATAAAGCATAATATTAGCAAGGCTTCAACCCCACAGTCTAAATTGAAAGATATAAGTCTACAGGAAACCCCTTTTGTTTCAGCGCTCATTGTTGAAAACTTTTCAAAAATATATAAGCCCTCTCCTTCATTTCTTTTAACTTTATACCTAAGTGGTATAGTACAGGTAGGGAGTATATGGATATTGGTACTTTTAAGATATAAAATAATATGTTAAATGTAGTTTTTATATTAATACTGCTTTCATTTTATGCTTTAAAAACTTCATAAAGCAGCAGAATCTTTTTTTATATTTTTGGGTGAAACACAATGAAGACACTGACTTACAGACAATCTGGTGTCCAGATGTATAATAAGCAGTACTGTTCAAAAGGTTGGGCTTCCCTGGTAGCTCAGTGGTAAAAAAATCTACCTGCCAATGCAGGAGACACTGGTTCGAACTCTGGTCAGGAAGATCTCGTGGGGAGGGAAATGGCAACCCACTCAAATACACTTGCCTGGGAAATCTCGTGCACAGAGGAGCCTGGTAGGCTACAGTCCATAGGGTCTCAAAGAGTTGACATGACTTAGTAACTAAACAATAACATTCAAAAGGTTAAATCTTTTAATCATTTATTTTTAATAGCTAAATTACGCATTGGCTGGTTGGATTTGAAATTTTCTTTGTAATTGAATATTATGGGAGTTATTTCAGAAATATAAATGTGAAAATTTATTTCAGATTAGTGATTTCTTTTTTTAGTGTTTTCATTATGGAATTCAGAAAGCACTTGTCTGAGATACAGTTGCAGATTGCTTTCTGAAAAAAGCTCATCTTATTCTCTTGATAACCAAATAAGCATTTTTAATCTTCTTTTTATAAGTGTTTTTATTTGGGAAGAATGTTTGGCTCAGTGAACTCAATTGATTGCTTAGATTCCTAAAAAGGAGAAGCAATAAGGAAAAAACATTTCTGTAATGTTTTGCTGTAATTGATGGGCCCATGTTTGAATTTTGAGCCTTTTGACATCTGTAAATAATGAACTAAAAAAAAAAGAATGAAAAAATTTCATATTTCTGGATACATATTATACATTTAATAAAAAGTACCATAACTGATATTGATTGTCAGAAAAAATAAACTTGTGAATAAATAAAGCAGTCACTTGTACAGTTAAAGGTAGAG
>SJYC01049339.1:0-26286 GCA_006408675.1 Madoqua kirkii
AAAAGACGCTTACTCCTTGGAAGGAAAGTTATGACCAAACTGGATAGCATATTCAAAAGCAGAGACATTACTTTGCCAACAAAGGTCCGTCTAGTCATGGACTGTGAAGAAAGCTGAGCACTGAAGAATTGATGCTTTTGTGGTTTTGGAGAAGACTCTTGATAGTCCCTTGGACTGCAAGAAGATCCAACCAGTGCATTCGAAAGGATATTAGTCCTGGGTGTTCATTGGAAGGACTGATACTAAAGCTGAAACTTCGATACTTTGGCTACCTGATGCGAAGAGTTAACTCATTGGAAAAGACTCTGATGCTGGGAGGAATTGGGGATAGGAGGAGAAGGGGATGACAGAGGATGAGATGGCTGGATGGCATCACCGACTCGATGGACATGAGTTTGAGTAAAGTCTGGGAGTTGGTAATGGACAGGGAAGCCTGGAGTGCCATGATTCATGGGGTTGCAAAGAGTCAGACATGACTGAGCAATTGAATTGAACTGACTGAAATTGTCTATAGTAATAATAGCAAATATCTCAGATTATGATACTAGAATTATTTATTTCATAAAAAAAATTGTGTGATTTAATCTTGACATTTTAAAGAAGTAGGTGATGCATTTTCCTATCCTGAATCATTTTTGAGTTACTAGTTACTTTTATAATTCAACTTTTATAATTTTCTGTTCAACCATCTTTTCCTCATGAATGTTGAATCAATTATCTCAGAGTTTTGCTGTGGTTAGCAGCGGCTATGCTGGTATGGTTTGAAGCTGAACAAAAGTATGTAATGGCTATTACTGAAGGAGAGATCATCCAGGTTTTCTTATCAGCTTGCTCAGATGTAGGCAGAAGGGAAAAAAAATGGTGAGGCTTTAAAGACTGTCAGCAAACAACAAAAAATAGAGTCAAATTTTTTATCTTATAGGAGTTTACAAGGAGGAATTCAATAATAAATGATAGAGTATTAGTTTGTAAGTTTTACACTTGAGGAGTGAAAGAGTTGGTTTTGGAAGGTTCTACAGAAGGCAGGTGGTGCTAGTGGTAAAGAACCTGCCTGCCAATGCAAGCAACATAAGAGACGTGGGTTCGACCCCTGGGTCAGGAAGATCTTCTGGAGGAGGGCATGGCAACCCACTCCGGTATTCTTGCCTGGGGAATCCCCATGGACAGAGGAGCCTGACAGGCTACAGTCTATAGGGTCGCAAAGGGTTGGACACGACTGAAGGGACTTAGTGCACACACGCACCTACAGGAGTCATAGTCACCTTGCGGTTCTGTATGATTTTGGGTCTGGCCTACAACTTAGCTGCAGGCAGATTTTCATAGTAGCTGCATTTCTCCAAGCTGGATGGTTTGCAGATCTTTGTTCTTGAGAGAATGATTCAATGTATACGGAATTTAATTTTTAAAATTTCTGTGGAGAATGAAAATTTGAAACCAATCATTGGTTGGAAACTTGAGCTACAAGATAAGAGCCATTATTTGGTGTGGTACAAACTTGAATTGATTTCAAATGAGAAATGGAAATCAGAATTAATTTATTCTATCATGGCAATAAGTGTAAATGGTTTAAATTCATATGAAAGGCAAAAGCTTTGGATTATAATAAACTAAAATACTGCTTTTTAGAGGCACACACAAAGGTGTGTAATGGCTATAAAAGAAAGGATGGACAAGGATATATCAGGAAAGCTGAAATAGAAAATAAAATGAGTGACTATATTAATTTCCTACAAAATACAATTTAACGCAAAAACATTCAAGATGATCTTGAAGCAAAGGCAGCTTTCTCTGTGTGCCTGAATCAGCAGTAGGAAGTGCCACCTGCAACAGAGATTTGAAATTATATGTATAGTAGAAGTAGAACTACCTCTCTGCAAGAATAGCAGGATTGTTTTTCCATATTGAACCACATCTCCCTTTAGTGTTTGGCTTATCACCTGTTAAGTTGGTGGAAATATTCAGTTAGATAAATACTATAGCTAGAACTGGACATGGAACAACAGACTGGTTCCAAATAGGAAAAGGAGTATGTCAAGGCTGTATATTGTCACCTTGCTTATTTAACTTACATGCAGAGTACATCCTGAGAAATGCTGGACTGGAAGAAACACAAGCTGGAATCAAGATTGCCAGGAGAAATATCAATAACCTCAGATATGCAGATGACACCACTCTGAATGGGAACTAAAGAGCCTCTTGATGAAAGTGAAAGAGGAGAGTGAAAAAGTTGGCTGAAAGCTTAACATTTAGAAAACGAAGATCATGGCATCTGGTCTCATCTCTTCATGGGAAATAGATGGGGAAACAGTGGAAACAGTGTCAGACTTCATTTTTTCTGGGCTCCAAAATCATTGCATATGGTAATTGCAGCCATGAAATTAAAAGAGACTTACTCCTTGGAAGGAGTTATGACCAACCTAGATAGCATATTCAAAAGCAGACACATTACTTTGCCAACAAAGGTCCGTCAAGTCAAGGCTATGGTTTTCCAGTGGTTATGTATGGATGTGAAAGTTGGACTGTGGAGAAAGCTGAGTGCCGAAGAATTGATGCTTTTGAACTGTGTGGTGTTGGAGAAGACTCTTTAGAGTCCCTTAGACTGCAGGGATATCCAACCAGTCCATTTGAAAGGATATCAGTCCTGGGTGTTCTTTGGAAGGACTGATGCTGAACCTGAAACTCCAGTACTTTGGCCACTTGATGTGAAGTGTTGACTCATTTGAAAAGATCCTGATGCTGGGAAGGATTGGGGGCAGAAGGAGATGGGAACAACAGAGGATGAGGTGGCTGGATGATATCACTGACTGGATGGACGTGAGTCTGGGTAAACTCCGGGAGTTAGTGATGGACAGAGAGGCCTGGCATGCTTCATTTCATAGGGTCACAAAGAGTCAGACACGACTGAGCGACTGAACTGAACTGAACTGATAGGTAAAGAGAAAGAACCAGCCTTTTCTTCTGACAAATATATCCATTTGTTGGGTTTAGTCCTATTCATAATTGCTTTCAGGTTTTCAAAAAATTTCACATCATTATTTATCTTATTATCAACTTTATGTATAAAATGACATCTTTTTATTCTCCCATGAATGCAGAAAATTTAAGAGATTTTTACTGACAGTGTAAATGGTTGGAATACATATAAAATGGCAATCAGCAGCAGGTATGTTTAATAGAGTTTTTAAAACATTTTTACTTGTAGTACCATTACATGTTAGGTATATAACATTTCCTATCTCTTTTACTTACTTTTTTTTTTTTGAGATGCATCTCTTAGTGGACAGGGAAAGATATGTGTAGATGAATGGTGAGAGATGGGTGAAATAGTACTCTGGGTATCTCATGCTATAGTATAGACCCAGTGGAAGGATTATTACCCACATTTTTAGTTCATGATTTTTAACAAGAGAGCATCGTAGGGAAGTATTATTGAAGTTATCCTTTTCTTTCAGGTTTGTCTGTCTGTCTTGAAGCTTGTGGAAATTCCTGTTAGATTCTAATGATATGTTTTCTCTGAATCCCACTACTCAATGATGATTTTATTTTTCCTTAAAAAAGTCTGCTTGAGAAGTATTATCGTTTATGAATCCTTGGTAAATTTATTAAGACTAGTAGGTAGGTGTAGTTCCTCCCCCCTTCATTAATTGTCTGCTTAGATTTTCAAAATTAAATGGTTGTGTATACTTTTATAATGGCTAGCTCAGTATTTAATGGAAGGAACAGTTCTTTAATTCAGTTTACTCAGTACAGAAAAAGATACTGTCATCTCTGCTCTTTAGTTTTTTTTTTAAATTCATTCAGAAGAGAAAAAATTAGCCTTTTTTTTTTTTAAAATTGGGAAAGAGTTCTTCATAGGAAGATTATTGAGTGATAACTTCTTAAATATATAATTTTCACATGTACTGTTCCCTACTAAATGGAGTATTTCATGAGATTCAGGTTATGTGTTGCTTAAAGTCTGGAGGGAACTGTGAGGAATATACTTGGGAGCAATTATGACAAAACAACCAATCCTGTTTTATATGAAATGACCTTTTTCCCATAATTTGAATTTCATATGCACATCAGTTACCCACATCTAGTTGACTGAATATTTTTATTGTAGTTCTACAAAGCTATTTCCATTTGGGCCTTTTTCTTTTTGGAGGACTTTGTGGCCCCACAGTTCACGTATTTCTTTAGCAAGCAAAGGGGTGCAAGTAAGGTGAGACTGGTGGTGGTGGCATTTACTGTTTAGTCACATGTCATCCTCAGCAGGTAACATCAGAGCCG
Organism: Madoqua kirkii; assembly: GCA_006408675.1. Classification (NCBI taxonomy): domain Eukaryota; kingdom Metazoa; phylum Chordata; class Mammalia; order Artiodactyla; family Bovidae; genus Madoqua; species Madoqua kirkii. Next base: position 4,273 of record SJYC01049339.1, read on the forward strand.
GTGTCGGTTCACCTGCACCATACCCCACCATAGTGGACCATCTGATCCCTTTCAAATATTTATTGTGACAAACTGAGACATTTGGTAACTATTATCTAGGACATGCCTTGAAATATACAGAAAGACATGGGATATGTGGGGAATAAAGCAGAAATAGAAGTTATAACCTTAGGATTTTCTTGGACTTCCCCAACAGGATTATGATTTGATTCTTATTCTTTAAGGCCTAATAAAGATGACTTATTGACTTCTCTGTCTCAACCAACTCTTAGCCATTACTACCTTAGCCTTTGGAGGAAAAAAGTGAAAGTGTTAGTTGCTCACTTGTGTTCAGCTCTTTGAAATTCCATGGCCTTTAGCCCACCAGGCTCCTCTATCTATGGAATTCTCCAGTTAAGAATACTGAAGTGTTTTCCATTCCCTTCTCCAGGGGATCCTCCTGACCCAGGGATAGGACCTGGATATCCTGCATTGCAGGCAGATTCTGTACTGTCTGAGCCACCAGGGAAGCCCACCTTAGCCTCAACTACACTGTTATTTCCTTCCACAGCCTGTCCATCCTTTTGTATTAGATCTGGGGCTTATGTCATATCATAGTTTTGGAGCGTTTTCTTTTAGTCCATTTGTGCAGAAATCTTAATTATCCTTTATACAGCTTTTGAAGACTGATGGCCAGCCAGGGTAATATCTTGGACTTTGAATACTTTTTACTTGTGTGTGTGTGTTCAGTCACTCAGTTGTGTCTGACTTTGTGACTCCATGGACTGTAGCCCACCAGGCTCCTCAGTCCATGGAATTTTTCAGGCAAGAATACTGGAGTGAGTTGCCATTTCCTTCTCCAGGGGATCTTCCCAATCCAGGAATCGAACCCATGTCTCTTATGTTTCTTGCATTGCAGGCAGATTCTTTGCGACTGTGCTGCCTAGAAAGTTTCACCTAAACATTTGGACTCAGAAGTCGCTCAGTCGTGTCCGACTCTTTGTGACCCCATGGACGGTAGCCTACTGGGCTCCTCAGTCCATGTAATTTTCCAGGCAAGAGTACTGGAATGGGTTGCCATTTCTTTCATCAGGGGATTTTCCCAACCCAGGGATCGAATCTGCGTCTGCAGGCAGACGCTTTACTGTCTGAGCCACCAGGGAAGTGGGTTAAAACTATCATAGACTATACTAAACTATCTGTTTAGAAGGATATTGGACAGGAACTACAACTTGCCTGCTGAAAGTGTCAGGATTTCTTTTTTTAAAATATAAATTTATTTATTTTAATTGGAGGTTAATTACTTTACAATATTGTATTGGTGTTGCCATACATCAACATGAATCCACCACAGGTATACACGTGTTCCCCATCCTGAACCCCCCTCCTTCCTCCCTCCCCATACAATCCCTCTGGGTTGTCCCAGTGCACCAGCCCCAAGCATCCAGTATCGAATTCTTCTATAGAAGTCCTTTTAGCATCACAGAATAATAGCTCAAGCATAGGAGATTTGATATATATGAGGAGGGTGTGATATTCTCTCCCTGGTTTAAAAGTCTCATGTCCCACAGGAAATATTATCTCTTAACTACTTCAGGAATAACTTCCAGGATCCCTTCAAGGGACATGCCTGGTACAAATGATAAAGCCGTGCCCCCATTATGTATTTATAGTTCTCCAAGTGCAATTACATCTTACTAATCAGGCAGCATGTAGGAACTGTTGCCTAGCAATCCAGTGGACTTACTCTTTTCAGGTTTTTGGAGGCAGGGAACGTTTTCAGGGTTATTGGAGCTAGAGGGAAAGGGTTTTTATTAATCCTTTGCCTATGGTCTGTTCCTTGCACTTTGGCTAACACGTTCACATAGACAAGGACAATTGACACACTTTATGACCACTAGTATTGCATTAATCAGGGGGCATTACTGTTCACTTTCTACCTTAATTAACTGGAATAATCTTTTGAAAAATTAGTTTTGTAGGGCCTCTGTTGAGTTTAGTTCAGTCGCTCAGTGGTGTCCGACTCTTTGTGACCCCATGAATTGCAGCACGCCAGGCCTCCCTGTCCATCACCAACTCACGGAGTTCACTCAAACTCATGTCCATTGAGTCGGTGATGCCATCTAGCCATCTCATCCTCTGTCATCCCCTTCTCCTCCTACCCCAGTTCCTCCCAGCATCAGAGTCTTTTCCAATCAGTCAACTCTTTGCATGAGGTGGCCAAAGTACTGGAGTTTCAGCTTTAGCATCATTCCTTCCAAAGAACACCTAGGGCTGATCTCATTTAGAATGGACTGGTAGGGCCTACCATACTTTTAATTCTGTAAAAGTGAAAGTAAAAGTCACTTAGTCATGTCTGACTCTTTGTGACCCTATACAGTCCATGGAATTCTCTAGGCCAGAATACTGGAGTGGGTAGCCTTTCCCTTCTCCAGGGGATCTTCCCAACCCAGGGATCGAAACCAGGTTTCCTGCATTGCAGACAGATTCTTTAATTCTATAGATCTCAGGTAAATTTACATCAGGGAAAAATACATGACAGAGTTTAGTAAACCAAAATTGGTACAGTGATTTAAAAAAATATCCTTTTATACCAAACATGTCTCTTTCATTAAAAAAAATATATATACTATTAGTAAACCAGGGGATCTAGGAAGTCTGAAGTTATAATCAAGATTTTACTTTATCTATTTGGCTTGGGCTTTAAAAACACTGTATTGCAGAAGTTACCTTATGAAGTGTCTTTATTTTTAATGGTAATTATAAAAATACTTCACTTTCACTTTTCACTTTCATGCATTGGAGAAGGAAATGGCAACCCACTCCAGTGTTCTTGCCTGGAGAATCCCAGGGATGGGGTAGCCTGGTGGGCTGCCATCTATGAGGTCACACAGAGTCGGACACGACTGAAGTGACTTAGCAGTATAAAAAGACAGCAGAAGATATAGGTATAGAAAGGCCATCCTATACTCATGCCTACCTCTGCTCACTGACACACACAAAGAGACATTTCTTTAGTGAGTGTAATCCCATTCATTCTTCATGAGAATAGTCAAAAAATATGGATTCTGAGGCTTGTATGCAACCTCAGTTACCCAACCAGATGTCAGGGTCTCTCTATATATTTTAAATTGCATATTCAGCATCTTCTCAGATATCTAATAGGCATCTGAAATCACCTATGTCCAAATCAGAAGTTTTGATTTCTCCCACCTTTCTTTCCCATTCAGTCCAACTACCAGTCATTGAATAGATAAAAAGACAGCAGAAGATATAGGTATAGAAAGGCCATCCTATACTCATGCCTACCTCTGCTCACTGACACACACAAAGAGACATTTCTTTAGTGAGTGTAATCCCATTCATTCTTCATGAGAATAGTCAAAAAATATGGATTCTGAGGCTTGTATGCAACCTCAGTTACCCAACCAGATGTCAGGGTCTCTCTATATATTTTAAATTGCATATTCAGCATCTTCTCAGATATCTAATAGGCATCTGAAATCACCTATGTCCAAATCAGAAGTTTTGATTTCTCCCACCTTTCTTTCCCATTCAGTCCAACTACCAGTCATTGAATAGTACCAATTTCTTTTACCAAGGAACTTAGGAGTTTTAATTGATATTTCCATATGATCTCTTCTGCATATAGCATTCAGAGATGTCTTTCTGAAATGAAATTATATCATAATCAGATCATGTACTTGTCTTGTGCAAAAGCTTTCAGTGATTTCCACCATGATGATTCTTTGCTGCATAACTAGTATTGTATAAAAGCAGGTCTTAAGCTCATTCTTGTCCTTAGCACTCTCTTGTCCTTCACAGATTTAGTCCTGAGCTACTTAACCTGACCTGTTTGATACTCTGAGCTTTCTCATATTTGACCTTCCTATTCTTTCTCCTGTTATAGATTTATCATAGGGATTTGCACTCAAGGCAAGTTTCTTGAATGTCCAACCAGTGCAGTTCCACAGAATCACATTCAGAAGGACCACATGCTTGATTTAATGCTCAACTGCTGTTATCTTGAAACTCAATACTATTTGAACAAGCAATACCACATTTTCACTTTGCACTGTGCCTCAAAGTTGTCTTTAATAAGACTACTAAATAAGTGGTCTTATTTGTGCCCCTTGTTTGGCATTGTTTTCAATGCTGTATTGGCTATATATATTCATGCTATATTGGCTCCCAGATTCTCCCATTGGCTGTTTCAGTTTCCATGATCCAGTCTTTTCCCAGACTGTTTATGATCCAGTTCAGTCCCAGCTTCCTCTCACCAAAATAGGTCCCAGGAACAGCACTCTATTTATTAGCCTTGTCCTAGCCCTTGGCTCAAGACTTTTTCCCTTACATTTTGTGCATAATATTAGATAAAATATTTGTTAAACACTTACTATATGCTAGTTACTACAGTTGTTAACTCCTTATTTTATGACTTAATCTATAACTCATTGAAACATTGTGAAAATAACTCCACAAAAGGAAAATTGCAATAAAATTACTGCATAGTATGAATCAAAGTGTCATTCTCTTTATTATTTTTTGAATTAATGATTTGGTAATATTTTTGATAATTAACAGCTTCTGTATAGACTTCAAGATGGATCAGTAATAAGAATTACATTCTATGGTAAATGTAAAATTTATTAATGTTAGTGAAAATTTTTAGTAAAACTATTGAGTTAAAATTGTCTCTTAGTGGATAAAATAAAGATAGTTTACCAAAGAATTTTGAGCTCTAAGTATCTAGGGAAAGCACATTTACTAATCTTTAACAAAATAAGTGAAAGAGAAGAGTGAAAAAGTTGGCTTAAAGCTCAGAAGACACGACTGAGCGACTGAACTGAATTGAACAAAATAAACCCTTACTGATTAATTTTTCTCACAGTTATAGTTAAAACTGACAGCAATGCAAAGGTTCCTTTTCATTATATACATAGTTTCTTAGGGATGTTCCTTGTGAAGAACAACTTTCCTCATTTGTGTTTAGTTCTTTGGAGTAAATTGTATAAAAATGTAGAATTCAAAATTAAACATGTGAGTAACACTTGCTTTTTGTATCTTGTTAAATGAGATTCTGCATTTTGATTTGATTTCTTGAGAAATATCTTCTGTTTTACATAAACTTATGAGAGGGCTACCCTAACTCAGTTGGTAAAGAATCCACCTGCAATGCAGGAGACCCTGGTTCGATTCCTGGGTCAGAGAGATCCAGGAGAAGGGATAGGTTACCCAGTCCAGTGTTCTTGAACTTTCCTGGTGGCTCAGATGGTAGAGAATCTGCCTGCAATGTGAGAGACCTGGGTTTGATCCCTGGGTTGGGAAGATCCCCTGGAGTAAGGGAATGGTTACCCACTTCAGTATTCTGCCTTGGAGATTTCATGGACTAGTCCATGGAGTTGCAAAGAGTTGGACACGACTGAGCAACTTTCCCGAGTGAGAACATGATCATGAGGAATGGTGAAAAATGTTTTCCCCTAAAAATTCATACTCTGTAACATATTTTCCTCCTTTATCATAAAATTTTAATTTTTTATAAGAAATATATCTTGAAAAGATCAGAGAAAAGACTTAGCTAAAAGTTAGAGGTTTCAGGATAAACTAAAGAAGTGGATAATATGTTTGATCTGAAATTAGTTATCTAAATAATTTAGAGAAATTGTAATTCACAGGAAAGAATGTGCACAATCATGATTAAAGCTTAAATATGAAACTATAACAGAATTCAAGAATGATTAGTCTTTAGAGCTTTGTGCATATTATTCAACAAGTGAATTTTAAGAAAGCATTTGAAAAATCAGTTGTATAGCTATCCTTGCTTACTTTTTAAAAGAAGATACATATATAAGATTTATTTATCTTTAGCTTTCAGGTAAATGAAATTCACAAAAATGCTGCCAAAGGAAATCAGTCAGTGCCTTCATGACTATTTTTCAAGGCAATTCACAAATTATGTGATGAGAAAAAGGAAAATTATTGGTTGTCTGAACTTTTCATCTTTATAGAAGGAAATGCGATGAGGAAACACATTATGACACAGGTACCTACTAAAAATCTAAAGTCAAAAAACCTGTGTTAATTTTACTCTAATTAGATTTGGAATTATTTGCTTGGGCTTCCCTGGTGGCTCAGCTGGTAAAGAATTATTTGCTTTTGTAAATATCTTGTGGATTGATTCTTAAAGTTGTTATGTGGGGTGTAGTTAATGCCTTTTGTAGAGTCAAGTCCCTGCTAGATGTATCTATAGGAACCAGAATATTAAAGGGTATTGGGATGCGGTGTACCTACATGCTAAGCAAGGGATTCAAAGTGTAATTATCAGCAGATGGGTTCTCATAAAGTGTTAAGAGCTGATGTCAATTACTATATTCTCATTTGCCAAAATCAATGATGTTTTGGGAAGCTATTCTGATGATATTTTGCAGCTAAAAGAGAACAAGGTTTTAAAATTTTACTAATTTTAACTGAATCCTTATACCACTTTAATTATTTTTCCCCAGTTCTTTGTTATAATTTTGTTAAAAGAAATGGAGAATGTTTGGTGTAAGTGGGCCTCCTGTCTCTTATCTAGCTTAAGAGACTGTTAGAGAAACTTACCAATTAGTCTTTGAGAACTACTAGTTTCTGATGTTTCATCAGTTCTTGGGTATTGCTTAAACCTTAAAAATTTAAGTGTATTTGGAGTACTCTTTCTGAGAATAAGACTGTTTTACTTTCCCTAGTGAGGTTATAGTGGAAAGAATGGACTCAGTCACTGAATTTCCTAGCTATCTCTTAACAGAAAGGGAAAGGGAAGTTGCTCAGTTGTGTCTGACTCTTTGTGACCCCGTGGACTGTAGCCCACCAGGCTCCTCTCTCCATGGGATTTTCCAGGCAAGAGTAGTGGAGTAGGGTGCCATTTCCTTCTCCAGGGGATCTTCCCCACCCAGGAATCGAACCCGGGTCTCCTGCATCGTAGGCAGACGCTTTATCGTCTGAGCCACCAGGGAAGTCAAAGTGACGTCGTTCAGTTGTGTCCGACTCTTTGTGACCCCATGGACTGTAGCCCACCAGGCTCCTCCGTCCATGAGATCCAGGCAAGAATACTGGAGTGGGTTGCCATTTCCTTCTCCAGGGCATCTTCCTGACCCAGGGATCAAAACCAGGTCTCCCACATTACAAGCAGATGCAAGCATAGTGCTCTGAGACACCATGATTTTTTACATCTCTTAATAGGTGCTGGCTATTTATGGATGTATCAATGCATAAAGATTCTTCTCCAGAAGTGGCCCACCAGTTCAGTATCTATTAAGTGATAGGTACTTTGTTAAGTATTTTAAATATGTGATCTTGTTTAATTCTTTCTAATTACTAAATATTAATATCTCTATTAATTCTTCTGTATTAGGTATAAATTGTTGACCTTTCTTATTTTTTCACTATGTATATAGAGCTTCACTAGTGGCTCAGAGAGTAAAGAATCCACCTGCAATGTGGGAGACCTGGGTTCAATCCCTGGGTTGGGAAGATACCCTGGAGGAGGGCATGGCAACCCACTCCAGTATTCTTGCCAGGAGAATTCCACAGATGGAGGAGCCTGGCAGGCTACAGTCCATGGGGTGACAAAGAGGTGGACACTACTGAGCCAATTTCACTTTCATATAGATCTGTATTTATTAAAGTGGAATTCTAGATGTCAGGAGCATAGTGTTGAGTTTTAAAAAGCCATTACAAAACAGAAAAACAGATTTAAAACTATTATACATATTGATATGCTTAGAAATCTTAAAAGATGTTTATCAAAATGTTGACAATGGTGCTAGGAGGAAGGAGGTGTGAGAATTCATGAGTACATAATATTTTTAAAATAAAGAAACATGCCATTTTAATTTTAGTACAAAAAACTAAGGCCAGTGAACTCTATTTTTGACAAGTCTCTTTGCCAAATATATCAAGCATATTTAAATATTTTTCTCATTAAAAGATAAAGAAATAGAGGCAATAGGGAAATTCTCTCCCCACCCCCCAAAAATTTATCTACTGGTTCTTTTTCTTCTGTGCCATAAAAATTTTTTCCAAACAAAGACCAGTTATATGTTCCAGTTTTGACAGAATCATCTTTAACTTTGGCAGATTAGAGAACGTCCTCCATAAGTATAGCCATGCTTGAACTGTCTGAAGTGGGGTCTTCCGCTAATTAGGGCTAGGACCCAAACAGGATTCATCAGTTAGTTGAATCTGCTAAGAAGTTCATACCTTTATTTTCTCTTTCTTTGAATTGACAGACCTGTGATGAGGTGAAATATGCAAGAAAGATGTGGGGCAAACACTTTGTATAGGCCAGGGACACTGTACAGGTCTCTGTACAGGACACGATACAAGTCGGTAATAATTGCTTGCATGATGTTGCAGTGCAGCTCGTTGTACACTTGGCACTCACAGCGAAATTTCCTTCCAGCTATGGTGAAGCATAGCTATCCCATCTTCATTCTTGATGCAGTCCTTCCCAGTCAGTGACTGTGTGGTCCATTTGTAGCTGGTTGCTTCCACAGCACGCTTGTGGACTTTAAACTTGCACACTTCACAAGACAGTCCTTAGGGTTTGCCAAGCTGTGGTCCACGAACCAAATGACGGCCTATAGACTTGTGCTTCTTTTTGCACAGGACTGAAATAAAAATTTTTATAGGGTTGTAAAATAAAATAAAGTGTGCAGTAGAGATAGCATATGGTCTACAAAGCCTAAAATAATTACTATTTGGCCCTTTACTGAAAAACTTTGCCAACTCCTGATCTGTGTCATATGACCCTGGATTAAACTTCGAATGCAAATTACAATATGTTGGCCTAGCATGTGAATGGGAATACCAGTTATACATTCCTGAGAAATGATAGTCATGATACTGAGCAGACTCAAAATGTTCCCTGTTCTGAACATTTTTCAGTCTTTCAGTCCAATCTTCCATGTATTTTTTTGTTGTCAGTACATAAAATGAGCTTTATATATGGAGTTTTGACCACAAAACTTGGTGTTGGATTCAACCACATCAGCAACCATCAGATCTGTCTTATCAAAAATGATTGCCTTTGTAAAGAATTATCTACCCACCCCCTGTTTTCAAATGTTGGTTTGGATTTTTATGTTTCATTAGCATCATTTTTTTGATAATAATTATTATTTTTTTAGAAAATCTGGTCCATGATTGAAACCTTGCAGATGAGTGTCTGCAGGAAACTGGGCTCTGTTTTGGACTCACTGTCTCGACTCCTCTGTGGGTGCCAGAGGCTATAGGGAACTCTGGTGAGAGGTGCCTCCTGACTGGCAGGAAGCCTGGTCAAGATAAGCAAGGCTTTCCAGGGAGGAAGAGGGGCATCCACTTTGTTTTTAAATTAAAAAAAAAAAAAGAAACTTAATATGAACAATTTTAAAACCTGTACAAAAGTATAGAGAAACTACCATAATTTTCAGCTCATGGTCAATCATGTTTATTCTCTCTCTTGAATTATTTTGATGTAAAACCTAAATATAATATATTCTGACATGTAAGTTTGAATATGAATACCTAAAAATAATTGTAACCCTATTATAATTTGCATTAGAGGTTTAATCCAGGGTCATATGACACAGATCAGGAGTTGGCAAAGTTTTTCAGTAAAGGGCCAAATAGTAATTATTTTAGGCTTTGTAGACCATATGCTATCTCTACTGCACACTTTATTTTATTTTACAACCCTATAAAAATTTTTATTTCAGTCCTGTGCAAAAAGAAGCACAAGTCTATAGGCCGTCATTTGGTTCGTGGACCACAGCTTGGCAAACCCTAAGGACTGTCTTGTGAAGTGTGCAAGTTTAAAGTCCACAAGCGTGCTGTGGAAGCAACCAGCTACAAATGGACCACACAGTCACTGACTGGGAAGGACTGCATCAAGAATGAAGATGGGATAGCTATGCTTCACCATAGCTGGAAGGAAATTTCGCTGTGAGTGCCAAGTGTACAACGAGCTGCACTGCAACATCATGCAAGCAATTATTACCGACTTGTATCGTGTCCTGTACAGAGACCTGTACAGTGTCCCTGACCTATACAAAGTGTTTGCTCCACATCTTTCTTGCATCTTTCACCTCATCACAGGTCTGTCAATTCAAAGAAAGAGAAAATAAAGGTATGAATTTCTTAGCAGATTCAACTAACTGATGAATCCTGTTTGGGTCCTAACCCTAATTAGCGGAAGACCCCACTTCAGACAGTTCAAGCATGGCTATACTTATGGAGGACGTTCTCTAATCTGCCAAAGTTAAAGATGATTCTGTCAAAACTGGAACATGTAACTGATCTTTCTTTGGAAAAAATTTTTATGGCACAGAAGAAAAAGAACCAGTACATAAATGTTTTGGGCTTCCCTGGTGGCTCAGACGGTAAGGCATCTGTCTGCAATGCAGGAGACCTGGGTTCAATCGCTGGGTTGGAAAGATCATCTGAAGAAGAGAAAGGCTACCACTCCATTATTCTGGCTTGGAGAATTCCTTGGGGTTGCAAAGAGTTGGACCCGATTGAGTGACTTTCAGTTGCCATTTAGGGCTTCCCTGGTGGCTCAGACAGTAAATAATCTGCCCACAATGTGGAAGATCCAGGTTTGATCCCTGGTTTGGGAAGATCCCTTGGAGAAGGAAATGACAACCCACGCTAGTATTTTTGTCTGGATGGTTCCATGGACAGAAGAGCCTGGAGGGCTACAGTACATGGGGTCGCAGAGAGTATGACACGACCAAGTGACTAATACTTCACTTCACTTGCCATTTGGTGTTCAGATTTTCTCAGCAGCCTCACTTTTTAAAAATTGTTTCAATAAGAATCGAAATAAGATTCATACATGGTAATTGATTGATATAGCTCTTAACTTTCTTTTAATATCTAAGCTTTCTGTCCATTTCTTGGTATATATTTATTGGAAAAAAAGGATTATTTTTCTCTTAAATTTCCAACAGTCTGGCTTTGCGAACTATTTCCTGATGATGTCCTTTAATGTTCCTTTGTCTCGTGTGCATTTTACAAAGTAGATCTGTAAGCTTGATCATATTAATATTCAGTCCTTTCAGCAAAACTCTTCTTAAATGATATTGTATATTTCTATCAGAGGATACATAGTATCTACTCACTCTCTTTTGTGATATTATTGGCCATTGATGATCATAATCTAGATCTAGTTATTTACTAGGGGTTGCAAAATTTGGTAGTTTATAATTTTCTTCCTGTTTATTAGTTGAAATACACATAGTTGATTGAATATGCTGTGTTATAGTTCATATAGAAAAGTCAAGATAAATGCTTGATATATTTATTTCTTTTATTTGCCGTTTTTCAAAATATTGTGTTGTCACTCATCATTCTCCAATAGTGACCAATGATTTTTTTGAAAATATCAATATGAAGTCATATAGTTAGACAGGTGTGTTTAATCAATATTCATTTCTGCCATCGTCTTCCATTCTTATCAGTTAGGAGCCTAATTTTGCTTTTATTAAAACCTAGCAATCTTTGATCTCTTTCTTTTCTGATATAATAAAATGTTCCAAGCTCATCTTTGTAATACATGTAGTCTATGATTTCTTAAGGGAGTCTTGGTTCCTTTTAATATTACCCTTATTTTAAAGCTGAGGAAGCTAAAGTTTGGCGTGTTTTACAATTAGTAAATGATGGGCTTGCTGTTCTGACCCAGATCCATTTTATTTAAAAATTCCCCAATCCAGTAGCCATTGGAGACATGGAGAGTACCCCGTGAGTTCAGGTCTTGTTTGGCATTTATTTAACTAATTTATGTTTCTACAAGTTCTGCTTTAAGGGGAAAAAGAACTCAAAACTTTTTACATGTGCTTTCTCTTGCTTTATTATATATCAAACAGCCTACATGTAACTTTACTTGTTCTTTCCATTTCACATTTAAGAGAAACTTTATTTTTCACCCAGGATTAATTGCTTTACTGCTATCTCTAATTATATGAACTCTTATCCAGTACAGAGTTTCATTATTCTTAAGAATCTAGAGTTCTCTGTACATTCTTGTACTTATTTTGAGTTAAAAAAGAAAGCCACAAGAAACCAGGTCAGACTATAATGTATTGCTTCATCCTTTCCAACCCTGAGAATTACTCCTTCTGCCCCCTTGCTCTGTACAGTTCCCTAGTGCAGTGTTTCTTAACATAGGAAGTTCATTAGAATCATGCTGTAGAAAAAACACACACCTTTATCGCTAGCTTCTGAGTCAGTAGGGTTGGTAGAGGCTTCACTTGTATATTTTTGGAGAGACCTTCCAGTGATTCTGATACTACATTTCTCCAAGCAGGAATACTGGACTGGAAAACCAGTATGTAACTATATAAACTATATAATAGTGATATATAGGACACCAGAATTACAGATACAGTGTAAGACTGTGCAAACCAGGAAAGGCAGTCAGCCTAGAAATAGACCAGAAGCCTTCAGCAATTTAACATGTGATGAAAGTAGCATCTAAAAATGGTGGGCAAAAAAATAGGTTAGTGATGGCTGTTGTTGGTACAAATCAGTGGCCTTCTGTGGGGAAAAAAAAAAAACCAACTTAATCTTTCCTAAAAATGAATCAAAATACATTTTTAATAAAGTCATAAATGTCCCAGAGGAAATCATGTGAAAAGTATTTTAGAACAAGATAGTATAAAAGACATTTTAAATTATGATATAAAACTCAAAAACCATAAAAGAGGACAGTGAAATTTAACCACAAAAGTATCATAAAACATCTGTAGTATAAAAATTATCATGACAAACTGCGAGGTGGTACTTGCAACTCAGTCATAAAAAGGTAAACTCCAGTATGTACAAAGTTCTTATAAAACTATTTTTAAAACCCTAATTTTAAATAGATGAAATACCAAGAGATATATACAAGTGGTTGTTAGCTGTATGAAAAGCAACATTTCTCATAACAAGGGAAATGAACTGAGATGCCATTTTCACCTATAAAATTAACCAAGATTCAAAATTTGGATCCATATCACTTGGCTGACCATGGGGAAATAGGAGTACTCATATATTAATAGTGGGAAGGTAAGTTATGCAATCTCTGTGGAAGGCAATGTGGAAATATCTATCATAATTGCACAGGTATGTATCCTTTCAAAGAGCGGTTCTAAATTTAGGAATTATCCTACAGATAGAATTATACATCTGTAAGGAAGTAAATCCAGGGTTTCTAATTTTACCACTGGTTGAAATAGCAAAAAGCCAAAAACAACATGATTTTACATCAGTATGGAACTGGCAAAGTAAATCATAATATATAAGTTTGATACAGTACTATATAGCTCTATTTTTTTTAAAAGGACACTCTTTGAAAACTGATATGAAAATATCTACATTGTTAAAATTTCAAGAAAAGTTTAAGAAGAGCATCTAGAATCTGTTACCATTTTCATTTTCTGTAAAAAAAACCACAAGTCAAAATGTATATTTTTATTAGGTACATATAATTTTTCAAGAAGTAAATGCTGGAAATGAACATAAGTGGCTTACTTACTAGGGTGGTTTTCAGATATGAACAGATAAAGAAAAGTGGTAGGTAGCAGAACTTTCACTGCGTGTATTTTTAAATATGTATTGATTTTGAACCATATAAAATATATTGCCTATTCAATGTTTTTAAATTTAAATTATTTTATAAGAAGCTAGAAGGAAAATTAACAATATAAAAAACCCAAAGGTTTTTTAAAAAGGAAATTAATACAAGAGATAATATTCAAGATAATCAAAGCTGGTTCTTTGGAAAGATTAACAAAACATATTTTAATAACTTTAAGAAATTCTGATATTTAAATGTCATTGAAGCACAGACTTAAGCCTCAGCTTAAAGTGAATGGATATATGATACATAAATATGGCTGAAAAAATTTTCCTTGATGGGGAGGAAACTCTCAAAGAGATTAGAGAGTCCTAGAACACTACTATGGGCTTCCCCGGTGGCTCAGATGACAAATCTGCCTGGAATGCAGGTGACCAAGGTTCAGTCCCTGGGTTGAGAAGATCCCTGAAGAAAGGAATGTGTGCCATAGGTTCTGACAAAAGGTAGTTCATCTCTTGGAGGGAGAGGTGAATCAAAATGTCTTGCTGTTATTGTTTGTCCTTGTACCTCCAGTGGTTTAGCTTCAAAACAAGGGATATTCATCAGGCTCCTGCCTTGGCTCCACATTCCATTTATACATTTATTGTCTCTCAGCTCCAAATCTATCCTTTTTTTTTTTTTTACTCTACCCTGTGATGTTAGAATTGGATAGTTGACTATTCTTGCCAACTGGCATAATGTTAGATTTTGCCAATAGATAGTATAGGAGGGCACTTGCTCCTTGGAAGAAAAGTTGCGACCAACTGAGACAGCATATTAAACAGCAGAGCCATTACTTTGTCAACAAAGGTCCGTCTAGTCAAAGCTTTGGTTTTTCTGGTAGTCATGTTTGGATGTGAGAGTTGGAGTATAAAGAAAGCTGAGCGCCGAAGAATTGATACTCTTGAACTGTGGCATTGGATAAGACTCTTGAGAGTCCCTTGGACTGTAAGGAAATCCAACCAGTTCATCCTAAAGGAGATCAGTCCTGCTGAAACTCCAATACTTTGGCCACCTGTTATGAAGAACTGACTCGTTGGAAAAAACCCTGATGCTGGGAAAGATTGAAGGCGGGAGCAGGGGACAACAGAGGATGAGGTGGTAGGATGACATCACCGATTCAATGGACGTGAGTTTGAGTAAGCTCCAGGAGTTGGTGATGGATAGGGAAGCCTGGCGTGCTGCAGTCCATGGGGTCACAAAGACTCGGACATGACTGAGTGACTGAACTGAACTGACTGAGTACAGGGGAGACAGAGCTAGGACTAGCAGAGGAAGGGGCTTCTCTTCCTGACTGTGCATTTTCTTCCTTCTATAGTGTGAAGGCGAGTGGTGTGCAGGACTGGTGGCCCTCAGTCTCCACTAGCTTCTCAGGCACCCGGAAGGCTGAGCACCAGCTGCAGCCTCTCACTGCCTCAGTAGACGGCTTTCTGCAGATCAGTGTTAGCCTACCACATCACCAGGGAGTGGTTTCTGGAGGATCAGTCTTGGCTCACCAGGACGTCAGTGGGCTGCTTCTCATGAAGCAGCTCCAGTCCACTGGCACCCTCGTGTACTTTTCCAGCGCTCTAGTTTGCTGCAGCCACCCTCTCTCCAATTGGGTTAGAATCTTGGCCTTACTTTGTTGGGGTTGCTTTTTTTTTTTTTTTTTCCAAATTCTTAGTTCTTTCCTTGCTACTCTCTCTCAATCCTAGAGGTAATAAAATGCTTCTTCCAGTAACAACTGCTATATTCCTTGAAGTCTTCTTTTACTATTTTCAGAGGATGACTAACCTTTTTAAAATTATTTTTTTTTTACTGTAGTCTGAATGTTAAAGTGAAGTTACTCAGTCATGTCTGACTCTTTGCTAGTCCATGGACTGTAGCCTACCAGGATCCTCCGTCTATGGGATTTTCCAGGTAGGAGTACTGGAGTAGATTGGTATTTCCTTCTCCAGGGGATATTTCTGACTCAGGGATCGAACCTGGGTCTCCTGCATTGTAGGCAGATGTTTTAACATCTGAACCACCATATATTCCTTGGAGTCCTCTTTTACTACTTTCAGAGGATAATTAACTTTTAAAAAATTATTATTTTTTTTTACTGTAGTATAGTCGCTTTGTAATGTTGTGTTAGTGTCTGTGGTACAGCAAAATGAATCAGCTATCCTTATACATATAGTCCTTCTTTTTTGGATTTCCTTCCCATTTAGTTTATTACAGAGCCTTGAGTAAAGTTCCCTATGCTATAGAGTAGGGTCTCACTAGTTGTCTGTTTTATACATAGTAGTATATAGGATGACTAACTTTTAATAGTATAATTTTTATACCAAATATTCCCTGTTTGGATTACTAATTTGACTTCTGTCTCTTGACTGGATCCTATGTAACCCAGAATCAAAACCAGAAAGTATTCCCAAAAGGTCAGTCAACATTTTGGAATTAGTTTGACCATATTAGGCTTGAGCAGTCAGTATTGATTTCCTTGTAATGGGAAATGCTATACTAGTAACTTAGAGCATGCAGTGGCGTCGTTGGCATCACAATTAACTGAGCTGTCACTTGTAGAGGATTGTGATGCTGTACCAACTGATGCAGGTATCTTCAGAGCTTCCCCTGAAGAAGGACTGAAACTTCACCCCAAGTATTTACTATGAATCCTCCTTTGAGCCTTTTACAATAGGTCTTGGTCCAGTTACTTGAGTACTCTAAGAAAAAGGAAGATGTGAGGAAAACTAGTTGCTAGCTTTGAGTTGCAGAGAAGGCAACGGCAACCCACTGCAGTTCTCTTGCCTGGAGAATCCTATGAATGGAGGAGCCTGGTGGGCTGCAGTCCATGGGGTCACGAAGAGTCGGACACGACTGAGCGACTTCACTTTCACTTTTCACTTTCATGCATTGGAGAAGGAAATGGCCACCCACTCCAGTGTTCTTGCCTGGAGAATCCCAGGGACAGCAGAGTCTGGTGGGCTGCCATCTATGGGGTTGCACAGTCAGAAATGACTGAAGCAACTTAGTAGCAGCAGCAGCTTTGAGTTGATGCTAATTTCTGGGGGCTAAAATGCAAGTGTGGTCCAGAAGTTAAAGTGAGGGTGTATTAGTCTGTTGATAGACTGACTTAGCTGAAGTTAGACTCATAGAGGGTACAATTTGTCTACAGATTTTACTTTGTGGTTATAAGTCTAGTTTCTGAATTATAATTGGAGTAGATATACTTAAAAACTGGCAATATCCACAGAGTGGCTCTGTGACATATGGTTATAGGCCATAATGGTAGAAAGAGCTGAGTGGAAATCATTGGAGATTCCTTTCTCCTCCAAGGGATCAAACCAGATGCCATAGTGAAATCCGAGGGAATTGCAGAGACTAGTGCCACCATCAGAAGACTTGACAGATTCAGTAGTAATGACACCTATTACATTTCCATGTAATTATCCCATTTGATTTCTGGAGAAGTCAGATGAATTTTGGAGAATGACTGTGTATCACATGCAGTTCTTTAGGGTGTGATGAAGATTGAAGCTGCTGTCTCAGATACAGTATCTTTACTGGAGAAAAATAACAGAGTTCACACTATTGATGGCATTGTGCTCATTAGACTTGATGAGCAGAAAGTAGCAAGAACTTTATATGCCTTAGGAAGACATGTGTAGAGCAGGAAGTGGAAGATAAACCCCATAAAATTTCAGAGACCTCTGACCTCAGTGAAGTTTCTGGGAGTCTAGTGGTTTGGATCATGTTAGGATATCCCCTCTCAGGTGAAAGACGAGTTGCTGTTCCTTTCCCTCTCTATGCTTTTGGGGAGTGATATGTATCACATTTGAGTGTGTTACTTTGGCCCATCTACTGAAATACTTGTAAGTCTTGTAAGTCTTGTAAACTAGAGCAAGAGAAAGTTTGGCCATATTCTTAGGTATTAATATGATAAGTCTGCCTGCATCATAAGCTATTCTTTTACTTGGGCCTTATATTCAGCAGATTTGACTATACTTGAAGTGTGTATTGCAAATGTTTATATTGCAAGTGTGTATTGCAACAATGGGATGTTGTAGAAAACTTCTGACAAGTACCAATATAAGAATAAGAGTGTCTACCTCTAGGTCTTTCAAGCACTTTGTGTTGTGTCCTGCAGATAACTATTTTCGTAATGAGAAACAGCTCTGGCTTGCTAGAAATCAAATGCTTAATCATGGGACAGTAGATGACCATGTAACCTAAGCTTACCATCATGAACTGGGTATTTTCTAACCAAATAGTCATAAGCTTAGTGTGTCTAGCAGTAATTATTATGAGGTGTAAATGACATGTAAGGGGCAAGATTCAGGCATGGCTGGAATATATGAATAATCTATATATGTTTAGATTGTTTCACACTGACTCCTATTGTGTCAGATGGTAAATACACAAATAAATATGAACAATATTTCAAACTTTTAATTTCTTTAAAAGATAATTGACTGTCTAAAGCATAATGAGTAATAATGCCTAGGGGATTTATGACATATATATAAACAAAATGATGACAATAATAACTTGAAGAAATAAAAATTTGTAGTGTGTTGATATAAGATTTTAACACTATACACATAGTGCCATTCTGTTATTTGAAGTTAAAATATGATGTTAAAGATGTCTAGAGCAGCTACTAAAAAAGTAATCAAGGGGGAATAACAAGGCAATTGCTGTCCAGTTGCTAAGTCATGTCCAGCTCTTTGTGACCCGTGAACTGCAGCATGCCAGGCTTCCTTGTCCTTCACTATTTTCTGGAGATTACTCAAACTCTGGTCCATTGAGTCAGTGATGCTATCCAACCATTTCATCCTCTGTTGCCCCCTTCTCTTCCTGCCCTCAGTCTTTCTCAAGTTCAGGATCTTTTTCAATAAGTTGGTTCTTTGTATCAGGTGGCCAAATTGGAGCTTCAGCATCAGTCCTTCCAATGAATATTCAGGGTTGATTTCCTTTAGGATGGACTGGTTTGATCTTGCTATCCAGGGGGCTCTCAAGAGTCTTCTCAAGCACCACAATTAAAAGCATCAATTCTTCAGCACTTAGCCTTCTTTATGGTCCAACTCTTACATCCACACATGACTACTGGAAAAACCATAGCTTTGACTATACAGATTTTTGTTGGCAAAGTGATATCTCTGCTTTTGAGTATGCTGTCTAGGTTTTTCATAGCTTTTCTCTCCAGGAGCAAGCATCTTTTAATTTTATGGCTGCAGTCACTGTCTATAGTGATTTTGGAGCCCAAGAAAATAAAATTTGTCATGCTTTCTCCTTTTATCCCATCTGTTTGCCATGAAGTAATGAGACTGGATGCCATGAACTTTGTTTTATGCATGTTGAGTTTCAAGACAGCCGTTTCACTGTCCTTTTTCATTTTCATCAAAAGATTCTCTACTTTGTCTTTCCTTTCTGCTGTTAGAGTTGTATGACCTGCCTATATGAAATGAAGTTGCTCAGTCATGTCTGACTCTTTGCGACCCCATAGATTGTAGCCTACCAGGCTCCTCCGTCCATGGGATTTTCCAGGCAAGAGTACTAGAGTGGGTTGCCATTTCTTATGAGGTTGTTGATATTTTTCCTGGCAACCTTGATTCTAGCTTGTGATTCATTTCTAGCCCAGTATTTCTTATGATGTGCTCTGTATACAAGTTAAATAAACAAGGTGAATATATGCAGCCTTGAGGTACTCCTTTCCCAATTTGAAACTACTCAGTTGTGCCATGTCTGGTTCTAACTGTTGCTTCTTGACCTGTACATAAGTTTCTCAGGAGGCAGGTAAGGTGGTCTGGTATTCCCATCTCTTGAAGAATATTCCAAAATTTGTTGTGATCCACACAGTCAAAGGCTTTAGCATAGTCAGTGAAGCAGAAGCAGATGTTTTTCTGGAAATTCCATACTTTTTCTATGATCCAAGGAATGCTGGCAGTTTGATCTCTGGTTCTTCAGCCTTTTCTAAACCCAACTTGTACATTTGGAAGTTCTTGGTTCAGGTACTACTGAGGCCCAGCTTGAAGGATTTTGATCATTATCTTGCTAGCATGTGAAATGAGTGCAATAGTATGGTAGTTGAACATTCCTTGGCATTGCCCTTCTTTGGGATTGGAATGAAAACTGACCTTTTCCAGTCCTGTGGCCACTGCTGTTTTCCAAATTTGCTGACATATTGAGTGTAGCACTTTCACAGCATCATCTTTTAGGATTTGAAATAGCTCAACTGAAATTCCATCACCTCCACTAGCTTTGTTCGTAGTGATGCTTAAGGCCCTCTTGATTTCATACTCCAGGATGTCTGGCTCTAAGTGAGTGATACACCATCATGGCTATCTGGGTCATCAAGACCTTTATATATACTTCTTTTGTGTATTCCTGTCACCTCTTCTTAATATCTTCTGCTTCTGTTAGGTCCTTACTGTTTCTGTCTTTTATCATGTCCATTCTTGCATGAAATCTTCCCTTGATATCTCCAGTTTCCTTGAAGAGATCTCTAGTCATTCCCATTATATTATTTTCATCTATTTCTTTGCATTGTTTACTTGAGAAGGCTTTATTATCTCTCCTTGTTATTCTCTGGATTAATTCAGTTGGGTATATCTTTCCCTTTCTCCCTTGCCTTTTGCTTCTCTTCTTTTCTTAGCTATTTGTAAAGCCTCATCAGAAAACCACTCTGGCTTCTTGCATTTCTTTTTCCTTTGGGATGTTTTTGGTCACTGCCTGGTGTACGATGTTATGAACCTCTGTCCATAGTTCTTCAGGCACTCTGTCTACCAGATCTAATCCTTTCACACTATTCTTCGCTTCCACTGAATAATCACAAGGGATTTGACTTAGGTCATACCTGAATGGTTTAGTGGTTTCCCTACTTATAAGCTCATGATCTGAGCCACAGTCAGCTCCCTGTCTTGCTTTTGCTGACTGTATAGAGCTTCTTCATACTCATCTGCAAAGAATATAATCACTCTGATTTGGTATTGACCATGGTTGTCCATGTATAGAGTGTTCTCTTGTGTTGTTGGAAGACGGTGTTTGCTATGACCAGTGTGTTCTCTTGACAATACTCTGTTAGACTTTGCCCTGCTTCATCTTGTACTCCAAGGCCAAACTTGCCTGTTACTCCAGGTATCTCTTGGCTTCATGCTTTTGCATACCAATCTTCTATGAAATAAAGGACATATTTTTGGTGTTATTTCTAGAACATCTTGTACGTTTTTATATAACCGGTCAACTTCAGCTTCTTCATTGTTAGTGGTAGGGGCATAGACTTATATTACTGTGAGATGAACAGTTTGCCTTAGAAACAAACTGAAATCATTCTGTCATTTTGAGATTGCACCCACTTAGTGCATTTTGAACTCTTGTTGGTATGAGGGCTATTCCATTTCTTCTACTAGAACATCTTGTACGTTTTTATATAACCGGTCAACTTCAGCTTCTTCATTGTTAGTGGTAGGGGCATAGACTTATATTACTGTGAGATGAACAGTTTGCCTTAGAAACAAACTGAAATCATTCTGTCATTTTGAGATTGCACCCACTTAGTGCATTTTGAACTCTTGTTGGTATGAGGGCTATTCCATTTCTTCTAAGAGATTCTTGCCCACAGTAGTAGATATGATAATCATCTGAATTAAATTTGCCCATTCCCATCCATTTTAGTTCACTGATTCCTAGGATGTTTATGTTCACTCTTGCCATCTCCTGCTTGACCAAGTCCAGCTTACCTCGATTCATGAAGCTAACATTCCAGGTTCCTATGCAGTATTGTTCTTTCTAATATCAAACTTGACTTTCACCACCAGACACATGTACAGCTGAGTACTGTTTCTGCTTTGGCCCAGCCTCTTCTTTCTTTCTGAAGCTATTTCTCTGCTCCTCCCCAGTAGCATAGTGTACACCTACTGACATGGAGAGCTCGTGTTCTGGTATTAAATCTTTTTGCCTTTTCATGCTGTTTTCATGTGAAAAAGCAAAAAATTATGACATTGGTGATGAGCCCTTCAGGACAGAAGAGGGCTGGAGATAAAACAGAATTTTTTAAAAATATTGACTATTCCAAAAGAATGCAGGAAAGGAGGAAAAATTTCCAAAGGACGTCTGGTGGAAATGGAGCATATAGAAACAATATGCATATATTGGTAATATATTAACATAAACATGTCAGTAATTATTTTAAGTGGTCTAAACATTTAAATTCTAATGGTCCAACATTTAAACACTTAAATGGTCTAAACATTTATTTATTTTATTTTATTTTTTTATTTTGAGGAAATTTTATTATTTATTTATGTTTTATTTTCTTTTTTTTTTGTTTAATACTTTATTCTATTTTACAGTACTGTATTGGTTCTGCCATACATTGACATGAATCAGCCACAGGTGTACAAGATCTCCCTATCCTAAAGCCCCCTCCCACCTCCCTTTCCCCTCCATCTCCCCGG